>JAODAL010073573.1:0-14688 GCA_025379985.1 Phyllomedusa bahiana
CAGAAATAGCATGTCCTCAGCTCCTCCTGCTCCCCTTTTAAAATGGGGGGACAATCAAAATAGCATGTTCCCCCCTCCTCCTCTAAAAAAAGGGGCCCCGACAGAAGCATGTCCCCAGCTCCTCCTTCTCTATAACCTGGGGCCAAAACCCGATAGCATGTTCCCCCAGGGGTCCTCCCTTTTTATAAAAAGGGGGGCGATCAATTGCATGTCCTCAGCTCCTCCTGCTCTATAACCCTGGGGCCCCAGATCTTAGCCTTTTCCTCAGCTCCCCCCTGCTCTATTTAAAAAGGGGGCCCCAGATTAGATTTGCATGTCCTCGTCCTCCTGCTCTATAACTTGGGGGCCCAGATCAATAGTGTCCTCAGCTCCTCCTGGGTCTATAACATGGGGGCGATCGATAGCATTTTCCCCACTTCCTCCTCTCTTTAAACATGGGGGAAAGATCAAAATAGGTGTTTCCTCAGCTCCCCTGTCTTTAACATGGGGCCCAAACAGATAGCATGTCCCCCGCTCCTCCCCCCTATTCCTGGGGCCCCCAGATCAGATAGCTTGGGCCCACCCCCTCCTTCTCTATAAAAATTGGGGGGGCCCCAGATAGATGCTATGGTGCTGCAGCCATTATCCTGTTCATTACGGGACTAATACAGTCATGGAGACATGTACCATTTCTCAGTTTCTTCTGATTTCACAGCAGTGTCCGGCAGATTCGGTGCCTTTCAGGGAAAAACGTGCGCCCTCTATAACCAACAGGGCCCAAACCCCGGCCCCTCTCCGCACCTAAACCCCTGGGGGCCCTTCTTTTGGAGGGGCTATAAAACCCCCGGGCTTTCTTATACGTTTCCCTACCTCACAATTTTCCCCCCAGCGGGCTTGAGATTTCAAGGGCCTTTTTTTTCAGTTTTTTTGCATATTTCCAGCTCCCATTCCCTGTGACCTGAGCTGTTTGGCCGTCGGATACAGCTTCTATTACAGTTTTGGCAGAGTCTTGGATGGCACCAGCTGTGGCCCGGACTCTGACGGGGTCTGCATCAATGGTCACTGCTTGGTAAGCTTCTTCTAAGAACTATCAGAGAGGAAACGATTAAAATATTGAATTTTGTTAATTCCTGGTTTTTTGTTTCCATAAGTGTTTTTAATTTTTTATACCTCTCCCCGAGGCCCCCTTCCTAGGCTACAAATTTTACTCAGGGGGAGGGAAGGAAAATTTTCCCCCCCCCCCCCCCGTAACATAAAACGCTATAATTAAAAAACAGTGGTCAAACCCCAACCCCAAAACTAAAATATACAAAAAGCTTACCAAATTTGCTACAGATAAAATTACTAATAATTTGGGCCATCAATTTTCCAAAAAACAAAGCTACACCAAAACCCGAAAACCCCAAACCCAGGACCCCAAAAAAACCAGAAAACAGTACCCAAAAAATACCACCCCCCATGAAAAACAAATCACCAATTTGTGAAAAATTTCAAACAACACCATGAAACCCCAAAACTTACACCCCACGTTTAATGAATAATTCAAAATTACCTTTTCTGAATACAAACCCTTTTACTTTTTAAACCTATTACCCCAGGCCCCTACAATTTTGGGTTTCCCCCTGTACCAGGCTCTCAGACATATAAATGATTACATTTAAAATTAAATCTAGTGACCACAAGGGGACTCTCTGAAAAAGTTGTTCTCTTTCTCTTCCCTTTTTCCCCCAAACCCTTTCCCCAAAAAAGCCAAAGGGAAAACAAATCCCGACTCTTCCCCTGTAAAATTTACAAAAAAAATATCTTAAGAATCCTTTGCGCCGGGCCGGACCCCCTCCTGCGGGCGCCGCCCCAGGGTTTTCCCCGGTCCCCGTCGGAAAAGGGCCCCTGCTGCCCCGGGGTTTTTCCCCGGGGGGCCATCGCCCCCCGGGGCGCCCCTACTTTCCCCGGCCCCGGCCCCCTGTGCCCTTTCAGTCCCTTTCTTACCGGGAGCGCCGTCCCTGTGGGTCTAAGGGCGCGGCGGGGCCGGGTCTGTGTGGGTTTAAAGGGGCAGTGCGCCGGGAAATTTGGGGGATTGCCGGGCACTGCCTCTATTTACCTGGGCGCTTCCCCCCGCTCCCTTTCCCGGGATCTTTAGTGCCTTCCCTATTGAGAAAGCTTTCCCTATTGCCTCTTTCCTGATCAAACCTGTACCTTACCCTCGTTCCCCGTCTCTTGCCACGAATCTCTGCCCCCTTTGCCCTGCCCGCCTGCCTGCCCCACGCCACGAACCTTTGTTCCCCTGCCCTGCCCCTTCTCCCTGCCCCCGACTAGGGGCCCCTGACGATTTTGCCCCACGCTAAACTTTGGCTGCCACCGCAAGCAAATCACGCCCGGGGGAAACACCGGTTTGACTCCCCCCGCAGAAGTCCTTTCCCGTTTTGCGGGGGGGGCTCTGGTAAAAAAAGGGGGGTTATTTAGTTTCCGGTTCCCTGGGGGGTTACCCCCAATCCCCTTGTGGGGGCCCCAGTGGATCCACTTCCGCGCCGGAACGGGAAAACAGTTAAGATCCGGCCAGGGACCCCCGCCAAGGTACCGCCGCCCAGTGTGGCGGCCCTCTGCTTTGGTCCCGACAGCCCCAAAACCCGGGGCCCAGCAGGGGAACAGTTTGGATAGGGGGAACCCCCAATTTGGTGCGGGAGCTGTCACGGAAAGCGGCAACCTCCCCCCCCTCCTGGGGCCGCTCCCGTTTCCGGCGGTTTTCCATGGCCCCGTTGGGCCCCAAGCTCCGTTTTCGCTCCCCTCCCAAAATTTGACGGTGACCCAAAGCTCTGCGGGGGTTTCCCCTCACCCAATTCACCATGACATTGAGTTAAAGGGGGCCCCAATTCCTTTCTGAACTTTCCCAAAGGTGGCTTTTTGTGGTCACCTGTTTCCCGGGGAAGGCCCCGGGGCCCTGGGCAAACCCCTCTTGGGACAGGAGCGACCCCTTGACTGGGGGACTGCAGGTTTTCCTCCTAAATTTCCCAGTGTCTTGGGAGGACCAGCCCGGGGCATCTTTTCAGAGCCCGGCACTCTTAAAACCAAACCCGGGGGAAAAACTTCTTTTCGGAGAGAAACCAGACATTTTCGCACCCTGGCATCAAGTTGCCCGGGGAATGACGCCCGCCCTGGCGCCCCTTTTAAAAAAAAGGGCCTTTTCCCAACCCCTTATAAAAGGAAACCCCTTCTCCCCGCAAGAGATTTGCCTTTTTTAAAAAAGCGATTTAATCCACCTGGCCACCCCTTTTGACTTTGCGCTTCGCGAGGGGCAAAAAGACCCTTCCCCCAAACGCACCTGGGCACCCCCCGTTCCCACTCCCTGGCCCGGTTTTTCCAGGGGCCCCCTCCCGTTTTCCTTCCATTTTGGGGGGAGGAAACCCATCGGGGGACCCAAGTCCCATTTCTGAGCAGGAATTATCCCGTCGGCGGCCAAAGAAAAACTATGCTGTACTGGCCAGTCCCGGATCATTTTCGGAGGAGCTTTTCCGCTTTCCCCCCCAAAACGTCCGGGAAAACGCCCGCACCTGGGGTTTTGTTGGGGGGGGCACCCCTAGGGAGAATTTCTTCCTCCCCCCCCGCCGGACTATGCCGGTTTGGAGATCAGGACGACTGGGGACTTGTTTTCCAGGCTCCCTGCGTTCCGGGGGGGGAAACGGCCGGGGCCCGTTTACCGCTTCCTTTTGTGGTTATTTGGGAAAACCGTTGGGATATCCTCCGTAAAAGGGGGGCTCCCTTGGGACCCCCAACCGGGTACAGGCCCAAAGCCGTGACCCCCCACGGGCCCCCTGCAAAGGAGAAAAAACTCCCCTACTTTGGGCCTGGGTCTTCCTCTGCGTCCTGTTGGGGTCCCTTGGCGCAGCGCCATGCCCCTACGTTTAAATTTTGGTGACGGAAAAAGGGGGTCGTGCGTTTGGGGACCTGACTCCCGGGAAAATCTTGTCTGGGCACCTCCCCCCGGGGGCGCCCCCCTTTTTCCCTTTCCCCAAACCGTCCCCCAAAGGCCTCTGCCAGGTTTCCCCTACGGAAATCCCGGGATTAGGGGAAAGGTCTTTTTCGGAAAGCAGGCCAAAGGCCTTTTCCCCTCATCCCCCTATAACTGCCCATCGATCTACTCCCGGGGAGCCAGTCCCCCCCTAGGGGCGGGGGGGGTTTTACCCCCCTGTTGGGTACCGGGGGGCCCCAGGCCATGTCGCCCTACATTGGGGAAAAACCTGAGAAGGGCTTTTCCCGAAAAAAACCCCCCTTTCCCCCGGGGGGGGCAGGAAAATTTTTCGGCAGAAAAAAGGGATGGTTCTTTAGGGCCCTGTATCAAATCGGGGCCTTAACAAAATCAGGTAAAAAAAACCGCTTTCCCTTGCCTGATCACAGAATTTGTTGACCCGGCTTCGGGAGCAAAAATTTTTCCCCCAATTTTGGGCCTCGGGGGGCCAAACAACCTCACCCGCATTCGGGGGGGGATGAGGGGAAGGGACTGCTTTTAAAACACGGGATGGACATTTTGGGAATATCTCGTCATCCCCTTCGGTCTGTGAAAAGCCCCAGCAGTTTTCCAAGAATTTTGAACGATATCTTCCGGGATTTTTTTTAAACCAAAGTGTGCCCCGGGGGTCTCCCTAAGACTTTGGGTTTTTTTCTCTGCCGATGGGAAAATCTTGCCCTCATGCCCCCCGGGTTTTTGGAGCGGTTAGGGGCCCAAACCCAAACCCCACGCAAATTTTTAAGAAAGGGCCCTTTTCCCACCAAAACCTGCCTCCCCTTTCCCTTTGGTTACTAAATCTCGGACCGGGGGTTTACAGAGGATCCTCCCAAATTTTTGCCCGGGCCCTTGCAGGGGCCCCCGGGGCCGGGGTGGGCCTACGAGCTATACAACGTTTCCCAGGGCTTCCCAAATTTAATATGGGTTAGTTTATCCTCTTTTATTTCCCTTTTGGTGGAAACCTTTCATTGCACTTCCCAAAGAAAACCCCAAACCCAAAGGCTTGGGCCGAAAAGGGGCCAAAAAGGCTTTGGTCAATTTAAGGGCGCCTTCGCCTCTGCCCCCTTCCTGACCAGACGGTTTCCCGAAAAAACCTTTCTTTCTGGAGGGAGCCCCTGGGTCGGGGCTGGCGAAATTTTTTTTGGGCAAAAGGGGAAACCTAAAAGGCAAGATGGTCACCTGGGGTTTCTTCTCCAAGATTTTCCCCCCCCTCCCGAGAAAAAATTAAAACCCAAAGGGGAAAACCGGGATTTTGCTGGCTATAAACCCTACCCCCTAAAAGGAGTGGCTTTAAACTTCTGGGGGGTGCTCACTACCCCCCATCACCTTTTATCTCCGACCAAAAAAATCTTAAATACCTCCAATGGGGCCCAACCCCCTTTTTAAAACCCAAATTCAAGCCGGGTGGCCCCTTTTCTCTCGCGTTTAAAATTTTCCAGATACATTTTCGGCCACCAGAAAAGGGAACGTCAGGGCCCAAAGCGCTCTCCCCTGTCTCCGAGGTTGGGTGAAAGGGGGGCAACCCCGCATATAATTTCCCTGAAGCCTGATCTCGGTGGCTCCAGTAGATCGCAAAGGTTCCCCCCAGGGAAGGGCTTTTTGTCCGTCCCCTTCGTCCGCAGGAGAATTTTGGGAAATTTTGGGGAAAACTGTTTTTCTTGTGGCTGGTCACCCCGGAGCAAAGCAAAAAACCTTCCCCCTAATTCCCCTCTTTTTACTGGGGCCCGAGCTTTCAGGGACATCAAGGGTTTTTGTGAAGCCCCGGGGTTTTTTTGTGCTGTAACAAATCCTTGCACAAACCCCGGGGTTTTCTCCAGCCTCTGCCCCTTCCCCCCGGGCCCCTTTGGGCTATTTGGGGAAAAGGATTTCGTCATGGGTCGCCCCCCTCTTCGGGGAAAAAACGGTTTATCTGGGTGGTTTGGCGACCGTTTTTTCCCAAGATGGCCCCATTTATCCCCTTGCCAAAGGGGGCCTCCCCCCCCCAGTTGGCCAACCAGTTTTTTTCTCCCCCAAACTTTCCCCCTACCGGACTTCCCCCCGGGACAAATTTTCTCGGGGTCGGGGGGGCCAATTTGTGTCGAGGTTTTGGGGGGGCCCTCTGCCCTCGGTTGCAGGGGAACCTCGATTTCCCCTTCCCCCCTACCACCCCAGACGAACGGGCCCCGGGGAGAAAACAATTTAATTCCCGGGGGGGTATTTACGACATTTTGTTCCGGGTTTGAAAGGGTGAAATGGGGCCCGCTTCTTCTTTGGGCGGGTTTTCCTAAAAACTCCCTGGAGGGCGGAATCCCCTGGTACCTTTCCCCCTTTTTTCTTCCCTTATGGGCCCCATCCCCGCCTCCATTCCCTTGTCTCCCCATCGGAAGTTTGGGGAGCGGAAAATTTTTTCCCAAGATAGGTTTTCCATTTGGAAACCCAAAGCGCCAGTCTTTTGCAGCAAAGGTCCGCCGGGATGAAGGTCCAAAACGGACAAGAATAAAGACCCTTCCCCCGTGTTTTCGCCTGGCACAAGGTCTGGCTATCGGCCGGGGCCCCCCTAAAAAATTGGGGGCCCCCGGGACCCTAGGACCATTTGAAAATACTCGCTCGCATCAACCCGGCTGCCTACAAAATCCCGGGTCCCACCTTCAAAGCGTATTTCCCCAACCCCTTTCCCTGTCTCCTTGTTGAAGCCTGTGGTCCTGAACCATTTTTCCCCCGAGGGTCAAGCCCCATCTTCTGAACGGAGGCCCCAACCCCTTTCACGGGAAATGAGATCCTAGACAAGAAGACCACAAGGGAAAGGCGGTATTTTCCCGTTTTTCTTTGGGAAAGGGTTTGGGCCTGAGGGGGAGATGTGGGAGCCGGAGGGCAAAAATCTTGACCGTGAGTTGCGCAGAGATTACCAACCCCGGAAGAAGGGGGAGGGCTAAAGGGGGTTGGGTACGTGGCCGGCCCCCGCGACCCCTTTTCCGGCGCCCCCGCAGTCTGCCCGGGTCCCAGGGGGGTGCTGCCGCGCCAAGGTGTTTGGGCAGCCCACTTGAGGTTTCTGTCGGGATACTGTAAAACTTCATCTCGATGAATACCGTAGCAGGGCCAAAAACTTTACCAGGTCAAACCTCGTCCTAACTTGACTACTTTTGTGGTATTTAGGGGATTTAAACCATTTCTGCATTGGACACAAAAGCAAGGACTATCACCCTCCTATGTCCAATGCAGACACCATGTGGTCCAGTTCAGACTACATGTGCTTTAAATCTATGGCCCGGTGGCAGGTGTTTATCCATTGGGATGTTTTTATGGTATCCTGGGGTGATATCACATTTTGGCTTCAATTGTAAAGGAAGGGGCCCAATTTATAAAATTTTTTATTTTTTTAACCCAATCATGGGGGGGGTTTTGGGGTTTTCATATGAATGATCATTAAACCCCCCCAATATTTTTTTCCCCCCCCCCCCATCGGGGAAAGTTTTTATCGGCTTCCCATATCCCTCACAGGGTTTATTTTGTCCAATTATAAGGTTAAATAGGAATGTGTCCATAGCAGGTCATAGCACATACCCGATCATGGAACATAGAAGAGGGAATTGAGAAGGTGCTGGATGCTCAAACAGAAGGTTTTTTTTTTTTTTTAAAACAGATTAAAAAAGGCTCATGGGAAATGAGCTAGGACTCTGCAGCGCCACCTACTGGTTGTAGTGTTCCTCAACTCAATACCTTTAAATTGAGCCTTTTAAAAAAGTGAATGGGATTAGGGCCAACAACCCCTTCTGCAGACAGCGTTTTGGGGGTTTTTTTTCTCCTAATCAATGTAGAGTAGAGTACAGGTTGGCTACATGAGAGGCTCCAGAGGTAGCTCAAAAGGTAATGTTCCTGATTAGGGTGAGGCACCATGTCGGTGTGTGGTAACCTATACACCATTATTCACTTAAATATATTCTAAAAGGGCTCATGGGAAATAAGCTAGGACACTGCATCACCACCTATTGCATGTATCCCTTCAAGTCACATCCGACTCACTAAGCCTTGCAGTGTGAGTGGGATTAGAGCCAAAGCATGTACTCATCTGCAGACAACTGTTTTGGAGTGTTTGCCCCTCATCAGTGCAGAATAGCACCATTATTATTACCTTCAACTGTATCTGAACACAGCAGCTGATGTGCAGCAACTTGTTAGCCCCTAGTACCCAGGACCCATCTCCTACCACCACCCACATCCGTGCCCTCTGCCTTGATGGGATTGATCCCATCATTCCTAATTTCTGGGCTGTTTGGTCCATATGATGCTGCTCTGTAATTGGCACTAGTTCTTCTTCTGTGGTTGAAACTTCCAGCTGCAACCAAATGCCCCTAATGCATGAATCAGCTGCAAGCTGTGGCTCTGTGCGGTCACTCATCTGCACAAGAGCCTGTGGCCGATTAATGGCAGATGACCGCTCAATGGTCAGATCGATCTAAAGACATCGGAAGTCTTCAGCCAGAGCCGCCCATACACGTTGGATACATTTTGGGAGAATCCATAGATTTCAGTAGGACCAGCTGAGCATTTAAAGGGGTCGTCTCACTCCAGGGGTCGCTGCTGCTTTTTATGTTAAAGATCTTGCAAAAACAAGTCACTTTACAATATGTGTCCATTACCAGTGTCCTACCTATTCTTAGATATCCCCTCTTGTATGGGCTGCATCAGCTCCTCAGGTCGCTATAGCTACAGACCTGTTCAATCTCTCATGATAGGCTTCCAGCACTGGTTGCTATAGCAACAGACCTGTGATCTCTCCTGAAAGGCTTCCAGCACTGGTTGCTATAGCAACAGACCTGTGATCTCTCCTGATAGGCTGCCAGCACTGGTTGCTATATCTACAGACCTGTTCGATCTCTCATGATAGGCTGCCAGCACTGCTTGCTAGAGCTACAGACCTGTTCTCTCTCTCCTGATAGGCTGCCCGCACTGGTTGCTATAGCTACAGACCTGTTCTATCTCTCCTGATAGGCTGCCAGCACTGGTTGCTATAGCTACAGACCTGTTTAATCTCTTATGATAGGCTGCCAGCACTGGTTACTATAGCCACAGACCTGTTCAATCCCTCATGATAGGCTGCCAGCACTGGTTGCTATAGCTACAGACCTGTTCAATCTCTCATGATAGGCTGCCAGCACTGGTCGCTATAGCTACAGACCTGTGTGATCTCTCCTGATAGGCTGCCAGCACTGGTCGCTATAGCTGCAGACCTTTGTGATCTCTCCTGATAGGCTGCCAGCACTGGTCACTATAGTTACAAACCTGTTCGACCTCTCCTGATAGGCTGCCAGCACTGGTTGCTATAGCTACAGACCTGGCTTCTACTGCAGCCTAATAGAAGCCAATAAAAATGACCCTTAATTCAAAATGAAACCAAGAAAACAGGACTGAGGTGAAATGAATCAATGTTGTGAGACAACCCCTTTGATGTGCATCATGGCCTCTTTCCCCTCTATATACGGATCATAAAGCCTCGACTGCAGCGACCATTCCTCCTGCCAAAAAACCAATGGTTGGACGGGTTTTATCAGATGTCCCTGTGACTGGAGCCGCTGTGGTGACCTCTCAGGTGACCTCATGGACAATCTGCACAATGTATCTTCTCTGAATTTGTAACATTTTGTTGTTTCGTTTTTTAGGAATCTTTGGTTACAAGAATGTGACGCGGATTCCGGGCCGGGGCCAGGGAAAATTTAAGGGCACCCACGGAGTCGGGAAAATTTTAGGTGAATAGCCCCCCCCAAATTTTGAAATATTCGCCTTCTGTCGGGGTTGGTCACCGTCTCCTCCGGGCCCGGGTCTGTGTTTTTTGTCTCCCCGGGCCCCGCTCTGTGTTTCCCCTTCTCCTCCGGGGGCCCCCTCTGTGTTCCTGTCTCTCCGGGGGCCCCCCTGTTTTCCGTCTCTCCGGGGGCCCGCGCTCGGGTTTTTGTCTTTTCCCGGGGGCCGCGCCCTGTGTTTCCTGTCTCCTCCGGGGCCCCCGTTTGTTTCCCGTCTCCTCCGGGGCCGCGCTTTTTTCCGTTCCCCCGGGGCCGGCTCTGTGTTCTTCTTCCGGGGCCGGCTCTGGTTTCCGTCTCCTCCGGGGCGCGCTCTTTTCCCGTCTCCTCCCGGGGGCCCGCTCTTGTTTTTCCCGCTCCCCGGGCCGCGTTGGTTTCTGTCTCCCCCTGGCCGGCTCTGTTTTCCTTCTCCCGGGGCCCGCTCTGGTTTCCTGTCTCCTCCGGGCCCCCGCTCTTGTTTCCCCCTCCCTCGGGGCCCCGCTTTGTTTCCTGCTCCTTCGGGGCCGCGCCCTTTTGGGGTTTTCCCCCCTCCCCGGGGCCGCGCTCTGTTTTCCCCTCTCCCCCGGGGGCCCGTCGGGGTGTTTCCTGTCTCCTCCGGGGCCGCGCTCTGTGTTTCCTGTCTCCTCCGGGGCCGCGCTCTGTGTTTCCTGTCTCCCCCGGGGGCCGTGCTCTGTGTTTCCTGTCTCCTCCGGGGCCGTGCTCTGTGTTTCCTGTCTCCCCCGGGGGCCTCGGCCCTCCTCCGGGGCCGCGCTCTGTGTTTCCTGTCTCCTCCGGGGCCGTGCTCTGTGTTTCCTGTCTCCTCCGGGGCCGCGCTCTGTGTTTCCTGTCTCCTCCGGGGCCGCGCTCTGTGTTTCCTGTCTCCTCCGGGGCCGCGCTCTGTGTTTCCTGTCTCCTCCGGGGCCGTGCTCTGTGTTTCCTGTCTCCTCCGGGGCCGTGCTCTGTGTTTCCTGTCTCCTCCGGGGCCGCGCTCTGTGTTTCCTGTCTCCTCAGTCGCAGGGCGGTCTCATCCCGCGGTCGTGTGTCACTCCAGCCTATCTGTCCCTCTAAGCAGGGCCGGGATCTGATTGCACACACAATGGTACAAGGCTATCTGCACACAGGGCTGTCTTACCTACTGGGCACTCTACGCAGTTGCCCGGGGCCCTAGGAGCATAGGGGGCCCCAGGCAGTTGGTGGTTTGTCCCAGGACTCCAGAGTGCGTGCCCTGGATCCCCGGGTCGGTGCTCTGACTTAACTGTTTGCATATCTTCATGACGCCATCACCTCCCTGTCCCACCAATCAATCTTGTAGGCCGCAGGCTGCTTAAGTTGAGTTTTTTTTTTCTATTCCAACTGAAGGGGCTACTGTTAAAGTTGTTGGCACGGCCTACTCACCTAGGATCCTATCCATGTTGGGCCATGTGTACCTACCTACCTGAGACCTTGCCTACCTACCCACCAGGGGACTTGCCTGCCCACTTACAGGGCCATCTTTCCAATTGGGCACACTAGGCAATTGCCCGGGGGCCCAACAAATAGAGGGATACCAAGTAGTGTATCTATGTCTCAGGAATCCAAGAAACATACCCTGGATCCCATGCTTGGCTTTGCTTATTTAAATGAGTTTTTAGGATGTGCAAACAGTTAAAAATCATGGTGGAGAAGGGAGCCAAAGGCTCCCTGCCCTGCCAAATAGTCTTGTAGGCTGCAGACCGCCAGTGTCCAGACATAAGTGGGGGAGGGCGGCTCGAGGCATGGCCAAGTGGGGTGCCATGTATTTGGGAGGGCCTACAGGAGTGCTGTGCCCGGGGGCCCATAATTCTGTTAAGACGGCTCTGCCCACCTACATTACCTGGGACCTACTTATCAGTAGCCTTACCTAACCTCCGGTGGCTTACCTACCTGTCTAATTGGGGACCTGACTACCTACCCACCAGGGGCCTTGCCTGCCCACCCTACAGTAGCTGAGGATTTACCTAACCCGTGGTTTTCCCTACCTTCAATTTGGGGGACCTGCTATCCCACCAGGGCTTGCCTCCCCCACCCTCATTCCCGGGGACTCTCCTATCAGTAGCTCTATTTACTATGTGGCTTCCAAACCCCCTAAGGGGGGCCCCGGGGCCCCAAAGCAGTCTTGGCCTGGTGTATGTCATGTGCTTTGGGGTCTAGTGGTGGGTTTGGCCCAAGGGCAATTAATGCGCTGAAGCCCGTCGCGCAGTGTCCCGGGCCCCTTACCCAGGATTTTTTTTGTATATGTGAAATTTACTAATATTTTCCCCCATTTTCGCCCTCAGCACTGATGAGCTCTAGGAAAGGTTACGTCATTAATGGGAATTGGGCCATGTCCAGGTCTGGAGTCTACAAAGTGGCGGGGACAGAGGTGCACTACTCCAGGGCCACAGCCAGTCTGGAATCTCTGGAGGCCCGGGGGCCGACCGATGAGGATCTGTATGTGCTGGTGAGAAGCGTTTATTCACCTCTGTTTGGGAAATAGAGAATATCTGCAAAAAATCAGGGATCGGAGAGTCCCTGAGGTCCTTGATCTAACCAGATCCAACCACTGACACACTGGTCCCTCAACAAACAATACAAACTGCTTCCAAAATGACCAGTGTATGATGAGAACATAACTGTATAGAAAACTGGTGATAGGTACCAAGGCCCCAAACTGTCCCCAACATAGGGCAGCATGGAGATTAGAGAACATGCAATAAAACGTCCTTCCTGTAAGACATACAGGAATGTAATAAACCCAAAAAGTATGTAGAGGGCCTATAGAACCCAAACATGAGCACCTCACAAATACTGTAAAGCAGTACAGGACATGTAGTGCCACATGTACGTAGAGGGGCTTAACCACAATCACTGCTGCCCACATAAACATGTAAGGCATACGGAATGTATACCCGCATGTATGTAGTAAGAAAGGGGTATGACCCCCAAACACGCATGCACCTCACTAATACATGTAAGAGCAGTACAGGACATGTAGTACCGCCTGTACTGAAGAGGCGTAAGACCACCAAACCTGCATACCCACAATACATGTAAAAGCTAAGGGGATTAGTAACCCCACGTACTGTAGAAGGGCTATAACCCCACCAAACACTCAAAGCACCCACTAATACATTAAGAGCATACAGAAAAGTAGTACCGCACTGTACTGTAAGAGGCGCTATAGCTAAAACACTGCATGCACCCCACTAAAACAGTAAAACAACAGGACTGATACCGCCTGAATGTAGGAGGCGCGATCCCCAAACACTGCAGAAATCATAAAACATGTAAAGCAGTACAGGACATGTAGTACCGCCGTACTGAGAGGGCGCTATAGACCACCAAACACTGCATGCACCTCATAATACATTAAGAAACAGTACAGGACATGTTGAAAAACACTGTACGTAAGGTGCTATACACCCCCAACACGCAAGCACCCACTAATAATGTAAAAGCAGTACGGACATGTAGTCCCCCCATGTACTTTAAAAGGCCTATAGACGCCCCAACACTGCATGCACCTCACAAAAACATGTAAAGCGTACAGGACATTATACCCCCACTGACTGTAGAGAGGGCCCATCACCACCAAACATGCATGCACCCAATAATACTGTAAAGCATCAGGACATTAGTACCCCACTGTCGTAAGAGGTGGATGACCATCAAACACTGCATGCCCTCACAATCATGAAAGCATACAGGACATGTATAACCAATGTATGTAGAGAAGTGCTAAAGACCGCCAATCACGCATGCACCTCACTAATACATGTACGAGCATACAGGGCATGTAGTACCACACTGACTTGAGAGGCCAAAAAACCACCCCAAACACGCATGCACCTCACTAATACATGTAAGGCATTACAGGACATTATCCACACTGTCTGTAGAAGGTGATAAAACCACCATCCTGCATGCACCTCCTAATACATGTAGAGCAAATACAAAACATGTAGTACCACACTGTATGTGGAGGGGCTATAGACCACCATCACTGCCGACCCCACTAAAATGTAAAGCATACAGGCATGTATCCCACGTACTGTAGAGAGGGGCATAGACCACCAATCACTGCTGCACCTCACTAATACTGTAAGAGCTTTTCAACTGTTTACCGCACGTACGTAGGGGGGCGCTATAGACCCCCAATCACTGCTTCCTTCCTAATACATGTAAATTTCGGGCATGTTTTCAGGCCAAAAAGAATACTCCCTCAGTTCAGCCCATTATAAAAGTATTGCTAAAGTGAAAGTTTGATCCAAGGGAAGGCAAAAACCCCCCTGAGGTAGGAGCCAATTGTCCTCATTTAGGGAAAAAATTCCCTTTCCGACTGCAATTGGCATCGGAAAATCCCTGGGTCAACGCCCCCCCTAGAATCCCGGGCCTATAAAATTGTTATATTACATCGGAAAGTTCCAGACCCTTCTCCCAAAAACCCCGGGCACTAAAATTTTTTATATTATTACTCGAGAAATGTATCCAACCCTTTTTCCGAATCCCGGGGCACTATAACTTTTTATATTATTACATCGAGAAATTTTAAAAACCCCCTTTTCTAGAATCCCGGTCACTTAACTTGTTTTATTACATCTAGAAATGTCTCCCAACCCCTTTTCCAAAAACCCGGGCACTATAATTGTTTATTATTACACTAGAAATGTATCCCGAACCCCTTCCCAGAAACCCGGTCACTAAACTTTGTTTTATTATTACTCTAAAATGTTCCAGACCCTTTTCCAGAACCCTCACTATAACTTGTTCTATTATTCATCTAGAAATGACCAGACCCTTCTCCCGAAACCCAGTCCTATAACTTGTTATATATTACATTTGAAATGTATCCAGACCCTTCTCCGAATCCCGGGTCACTATAACTTGTTAATTATTAATCTAAAATGTATCCAGACCCTTTCCCCAGAATCCTGGCATTTAAAAATTTTTGTTACATCGAAATGT
>JAODAL010073574.1:0-14688 GCA_025379985.1 Phyllomedusa bahiana
ACTTTAATTTGGGAGAACGGCCCCAAGGCTTTTCCCTTCCTCCTTTTAAAAACAAACAGGCCAGGCCCCCCCTTTAAAAGGAGGGATTCGGCCCCAAACCCCACACAATAGGCTCTAAAAAGGGGGTCCCCCCCCGGTTTAAGGCCCCAAAAAGGGGGGCCCAAACATAGGGGGCCCCGGGGGGGGGAAAGCAAGGGCCTAAGATCCTACGGGATGTAAAGTTTTTAAGTAGCAGAAAATCAGCTTCCCCTTTTTTTTTACAACTCTTAAAATCGGGAAAAAAAATATTTTGCACAGAAAAAATTAATGTGGCATTTTTATCTTTTATTTTGGCATTTTTAAAATTTATAATTGAGATTACAAAAAACAATCTTAATGAAATCAAAAAAACCCCCAAATTCCCAAATTTTGGAAATATCTCCAGGTCATTGAGATACAGGGGTTCCCCAAAAAGTAGATTTTTTAACGAAAATAATAAACCATTCTTTGTTTTTTCCCTTTTGTCATACTCGGGCCCACCAATTTATATTATCTACTTATTTTACAGTAATTTTTTATACTTGTTAATTTAGGGTTTAATTTATACCAAACTGACAGCCCCCCAAAAAATAAAAGGGAAAATTTTTCCCTTTTTTTTCTTCTTAGTTTTTAAATTTGATTTTAAAGGTTTTTAAAATCTATCCCAGGTAAAATTCAGTACTCGGTTCCGGGGTTCCTTAAAATAGTTTTTCCCCCTTTTAATTGTGCCCTATCTGAAAAAAACTTATTTTTGTTATTTGGGCTTAAAAAAAAACCCTAGTTAATCTTAGTTTTTGGGAAATAATACTGAAAAAGTAAAATTCCCATACACTTTTTTTTAGAAATAATCACAAACTACATGAGCAAATAGGGTTTAAAGGCTTTTAAAAAAGAAAACCAAAAAACAGAATAAATACAAAACTTCTTTCCCAATTTTAAAAATCCAGAATAAAAAAACTATTTACTTTTCAATTTTTCCCAAAAATTTCATTTCTTGCTAACTTTTTAGCCCCTTTTTGTGCAACCCGCCTATGTTTTTCTACACAGCATTTGCCCTTTCTTTTTTAATGAATCGGGCCTTACCCTTTCCCTGCACAGCCAGTTTTCATAAAAGGGTTTTGGGTATGAACCCCTGGGTTTTGGACTTCGAACGATTAAAAAGTGTTGGTAAATCCTACCAAAAATTTCTTCACTCTATAAGAGGGGAAAACTCTTTAAGTAAATTCACCCAAAAACTGCAGCCCCAAAATATAAAAACCCATAGACAAAAGGAGCACTTTTCAAAAAAAGAACACAAACCCCTTTTTAATCTTGGAAAACCCCCCTTTTTTAAATGCCCATTTTTTTAAACCCCATTTCCTTTTTCTATGCTTTTTCTAAATGAAATAATTTTATATATGGGGAAGTAAAAGTAAAATACTTTTTGGGAAAATTAGGGGCAAAATTAGTCTACTTTTCCCCATCACTTTCTTTAAAATTTGTCTTAGCCCCCCCAAAGGGTTTATCTTCCTTTTTTAAGGTATCCGGATGTTTCCCAAATGTTGGAGGCCAAAAAACATGAAAAAAAATTGTTTAAAAATTTTTTGAAACCCGGCAAACTTTGGGTAATGGTTTTTTTTTTATTTTGAATTGTAAGGGGGTTTACAAACCCAAAACATTCTTTTCTTTTTAAACCTTGCAGATATATAAACCCCAAAAAAAACCGAACCCAAAAAAAAAGATTTTTATAATTTTGGATTTTTTTTTGTAAAAAGGGGAAAATCCGGGTTTGCTTTTTTTGGAATCTTTTTGATAATGTAATCCTTTTCATTCCCCACAACAGCAGTTTTTATTGGGGTCACTCCCTAAATTATCACTTCATACACCTATGTTTTTTTATCTCATAATCTCCATTTTTAGAGATAGGTTATGTAAACTGTTACTGTACCAAATTTTGTTTCAAACCCTATTTTTCTACGCCAAAGAAAAATTTCAATTGCAGGTTTTTTTTCCCCCAGATGTACTTGTTCTTTTTTTTTAGGTTTGCACAGAGTTTTTTTTGTTGACTACTAGGCATATGACAGATATCGGTATTGTAATCCTCTGCATTATAAGGGGATCATGAATAGAAGAATGTTTTTTTTAAATCTACCCGGGAATTTTCCCGGGGATGGCGGGGTTTTTTTTTTCACCAGTTATTCCAAGTTTTTTTAAACTTTTGGGCTCCCTTTTTGTCCTCAAAATGTAAAAAAATCATTTTTTTCCTGTGACCACCCCCGCTGTTTAAAACTCTAGGGCCCAAAATAAAATACTTAAAGTCGTTAATTTTATTTTGGGCTCAGTTATTATATTAATTTCCCTTTTTTTTTCACCTTGATTTCATATATCAATATAATTTAAACCAAAACTAAAAATCCCAACACTGATGGCCCCGAAAAAAAGGCATTTTCAAATTGGCCCCCACCTTATAATTTATTATGTTTTAGGGGAACCCCAAAAATCTTTACTTTATTCCGCCCTTTAAAAACCCTTTAAATGTTTTAAAAAACTACAAAAAAAACCGGGAATCCTTATTTACTCGGGTTATTCCCCCCGATCCGTTTTAATTTCCTTGATCAACAGTTTGAAAAATTAATGATTTTCAAGCGGGGCAGTAAAAAAAAGCTGAAAATTTTTAAAAATAATTTTTTTATATTTTTTGGGGGAAGATGGGAAAAAAGGTGGGCCTCAAAGCAATATTTCCAAATTGGCCTTCAAGATCCCAATTTGGTGGAGTGAAGGGATTTTAAATCATTTGCCCCTATTTTTCCTTAATTTTTTTGCAAATTGAATTTTAAATTTTTTCCCTTTAAAACCCTTTACCTCTCTGAAACAGCAGGGGTTCAAAACCTTTTTCCAGGGGGCAAAATCTGGCCCATAGTGGAAATTATTTTTGGGCACTTGAGTAACAGCTGGGCATTTTTCCCAAGAGAAAGAAAAAAAACCAGGAACTGTCATTAAATTGGTTTCATAAAATCTCCTCCTCTTTTGCATAGAGCAAAAAAGGACTACATGGCAGAAAAAAAAACCCGCAGCGGGAAACGACTAATAAGGGGGAACAGGGGAAAACCACTGTCAAGATGAAGGGAGCTCCCCAAAAAGAAACAAGGATCCAGAGCCTAAACCCATTTAAACCCTTTTCCCAAGCTCCTTTTTTAGCCCCACTTCTCTGTAAAAGCAGGGTACTCCAAAAAAAAGACCCCGGGGGCCCCGGCTGCGAAAAAAAATTAAAACCCGGGCGCTTACCTATGCACGTTCCCCGGTGCCCACTAAGTTGGTGGAAGTTGAAAAAAACCCACAATTTTGACACACATCAGTAGGTTTTACCCGGGTATGTTAGGATTTTATTTGAATAAAAAAAATTTAGGGTTTTAAAAAATTTATATTAAAAATAGTTGAAAGGGGACAATTTTCTATATATTCTAAAAAAACTTCAAAATAATGGGGATACGTTCCCGGCACACCCACTGCTACGCAAGCGAAAATTTTTATCACCCGACGGTATTGCACAAACCAGAAATAAAAAAGATCAATATTAATAATGATACTGCTATAAAAAGGGCCCAAAAATAATCCCATAAACTTTCAGACCACATTCACCACCAACTAGTGCCTGCATAATACGGGCCAAAATCATGATCACTTATCACCAGAACTTTATGTGGGGAAAAAGGATAATAAGATGTAACAAAGATTTTTTGCCAGTTTTATAAACAATTATACCACAGCACAAAATTTGATATCACATGTTTTAATGGAAATTTTTTACAGATAGAAAGGAAAAAATTTATGGGGGGGAACATGTAGGGAATCTCGCCACTTTGGGGGGCACCCCTTTTTCCGGCAAAAATCCCCCCCCCCCCCCCCCCCCCCCCCCCCCCAAAACCCCCAAGGGGGGGGGCCCCCCCCCCCCCCCCAACCCCCCCCCAAAGAACCCAAAACCCCCCCCCCCCCCCCCACCCCCCCAAAGCCCCCCCCCCCCCCAAAAGGGGGGAAAAAAAAAAAAAAAAAAAAGGTGGGGAATGGGCCCCATTTTTGGGGTTGGGTAAAAAAAAGGGAAGGGGTAAAAGGGGGAAAAGTTTCCCCCGGGCCCTCCAAAAATTGTCCCCAAGTGGGGGGACTGGGCGCTGGGGGGGACTGCCCTCAAATGTTTTTCCAAAATGGGAAAAGGGGAAAATTTTCCCGCAATTCTTCTTTTCTTTTTCCGCCAATTTTCTCGGAAAAAAAATAACTTCGTTACAATTTAAATTTCCCGGGACAATCACTTTAAAAAAAAACAGCTATTTCCGGGTACAGAGCCTGCAAGGTGTTTGTAGAACGTTGGGGCCATCCCTTAAATAGCAGGGGGACTTGGTTTGGTCTTCATCCCAATTTGTGTTTTAGTATGAAACGCAATGACTGCCGCCGCTCTTAGAATCGCTTCACCCCAAAATTCCCGGGCACTTAAGGGGGGCCAAAAACTAAAAAAAAAAATTTAAGGGGGGGAATGTAGCTGAAAAAATTTCATGCAGCGAAACGGGAAAAAAAAACAACTGAGGGCTCGGGGTTGGCAAATCATTGCCCAGGTTTGGAGGTGAAGGGGGCAGCCCCCAGCAGCTTTGGGGTTTCGGACAGTGGCACAATAAACTTTCTGGAGGTGGAAAAAACAGGAGTGGGGCCCAACAGATGGACAATGACACATTTGGGGTGGTCAAGGGGCAGTACCACAGCAGCAGCATGAGGTCAGAAAGGGCCCACAATGCCCATTTGGAGGGGGAAAAAAACAGGAATAGGCCCCCAGGGGGGACAATGCCCAGGGGTTGTAGGTAAAGGCGGGCAGCCACAGCACAGCTTAGGTAAAACATGGCACAAATTACAAGTTGTGGTAGGGCATAAAGCCACAGCAGCACCCTGAGGTCAGACGTGGCAAAATGCCACAGTGTGAAAGGTCACGTCAGCACCCCACAGCAGCAGATGAGGTCAGACAGTGGCAAAAATAAAACAGTGTGTGGGTTCCCGGAGCAACAGCAGCAGCATGGGGGTCAACAGGGGCATAATGACTTCGGGAGGGGGGAAAAAAAAACAGGAAAAAGGCCACAGAGGGGCCCAAAATTTGACACATTTTGTAGGTCATGGATTAGCCACACAGCAGCATGAGGTCAGAAAAGTGGCAAAATACACAGTGTGTAGGTCCAAACCCGAAGAAAACCAAAAGCGGGGGCAGGAAAAAATGAGGTCCCAAAAAAGAAAAGGCGGGTTTGGGGGGGGGGGGGGGGGGGGGGGGGGGTCACAATAAACAAAAAAGGGTGGGGGGGTATTTTTCACGGCATAGCCCAGCAGCAGAATGAGGTAGACGGGTGGCAAACAACGACAGTTTGTGGGGCCCACGGCAGCAGCCACAGAAACAGCATGAGGTCCCAAAACAGGGGGGGGGCCACAAGGGGGAAAACCAAGTGAAAGGTCACGGCACAGCCCAAGCAGCAGCATGAGGTCAACAGTGGCACAATAAAACATTTTCCCTTGGGGGTGGGCAAAAAAAAAGGGGAGTAGGCCCCCCCAAGGGGTGGGAACAAATTAAACACAGTTTTTTAGGTCCCCCGGCCAGGGGTAGCCAAAAGCGGGGAAGGCAGAGACAGACCGGGGGTGGGCACAATGACCGTGGTAGGTCCCCGGGCACCCAGCCACGGGGCAACGGGGAAATGAGGGGTAAAAAGGAACCAAGGGGGGAAAATAAACAAATGAAAATTTCCGGGGGAAAAGGGGGGGCCAAAAAAACAGGGGGTAGGGGCCAAAAAAGGGGGTGGGGAAAAAAGGGGGACAAAAAGTGTATAGGTAACGGCAGCAGCCACAGCAGAGCATGGGGTAAAGACTTGGCACAATGACAAGTGTGTGGGTCACGGCATCACCACAGCAGGGGCATGAGGTCAGACAGGGGAAACAATGACACAGGGTGTAGGTCACGGCGGGCAGCCACAGCAAAAAGCATGGGGTCAGACAGTGGCAAAAATTACCCCCCAAAGTGTGTGGTTTCACCCCAGCAGCCACAGAAACCCAATGAGGCCCAGAAGTGGCCCAAAATGAAAACAGTGTGTAGGTCAGGGCCCAGAAAGCCCCAAAAGAAAAGCATGAGGTCAGAAGTGGCAAATGACATTCTGGAGGGGGCAAAGGGGAGTAGGCCACACAGTGGGACAATGACACATTTGGGAGGTCACGGCGCAGCCCACAGAAAGCAGCATAAAGGCAGACAGGGGGCACAATGACATTTTGGGGTTTGGCCCATAAAAAAGGAATGGGCCCACAGAGTGGCAAAATGACACATTTTTAAAGGTCCCCCGAAAGCGGGCCCCCACACAGCAGGGAGGTCAGAAAGTCCCACAATCCCCTTCTGGAGGGGGCAAAAACTGGAGTGGGCCCCACAAGGGGCACAATGACAGAGAATGGGGTAAACGGGGGCGGAGCAAAAACCAATTGAGGCGATAGGGGGCCCCAATGACAAAATTTTGTGGAGGTAAAGTGGCAATCCCGTCCCTGGTAAAGAAGGTTGGGGGGCGATGGAGAAACAGTCAGCAGATGTGTGGCATCAGGCGGGGGGGCATCAAAAATAGGGGCTGAGGCAGGTGTTTAAAAACCCAAAACCCCATTTCTCACAATTTGGGTGAGGCGTCAGGCTTTGTAGTTGACGCCTAAGGCATTGGTTTTTGTAAAAAACCCGGGGCCGACCCACCCCCTTGATTTTTTCTTGCAAAGGTCAGTCTTTCCCCACTTTTTCCCGTGGACAAGGGGTTCCCCTTTGGGGTAACGAGGGCCCCCGCCCCCACTGAACACCCGCTTGAGCCCACTATTTGGGCCCGGGCAGGACAGCTTCTCCACTGCAAATGGGGCAAGTTGGGGGCCAAAACATCAGTTTTGGCGCCCATTAGTCCAGGGGGATTTTTCTAACGGGGGGGGCAGAGTGCTTTCCAAGTAGGAAACCCCCTTTTGGGTTTTCAAGGTCTTTTCCGGGTCCTGTTTGGGGGCCCAACTGCCCTCCTCACTAGGCGGGTAAAGGGAAAGCCCCTCATCAGTGACCTCAGACTTAGGTTGCTGTGATGGAGCGGACTGCCCCGGGACCCCCCCCAGTTTCCCCCCAGGCAAGCCGGGGCAGTAAAACGTGAGCGCTGAAGAACCCCCCCAGCCCCAGACTTGTAGAGGAGGGACGATCCCCGCCAAAAGCAGGGGCCCAAACTGCCCTAGGGGAGAATTTCCCATAGTATTTGATTTTGGTCCCCCTCTAAATTTAGCTAAAAAAAAGGCCCCCTTTTTTGGAGGGGGGGGTTTAAGCGGGGGGTCCAATAGGGGGGAACCAAAGCCCACCCTCTGCCGGATGTTTGACTATTGGGCTGTCACTACCCAGGCAAATCAGCAGTTTGGGGGCCATCTGCACAATTTGTTTCCGGGGGCCCCCTCCCCCTTCTCCACTGTAACTGCCACGGTGTGGGGGCCCATCTGCCTGGTTTCCCCTCATCTCCACCTTCCTCCTCACGTGCCCCTGCTCCTCCTCTTTTTGTAAACCGGTAGAAAACCCACTCATTTCACCAGAAAAATGTTTGCCCAATTTCCCCTCCCCTCCTCCATTTCCAGCCCCCAAACCGGCCCTCATGGGCCGCGGTTGTATTCCCACGTCCCCAAAAGCCCCCTCCCCAGCAGATTTTTCCAGAATCTGTTCCGGGCATGAAGCAGTGGGAATAAACGTTATTCATCCCTTTAGCCTGGCGACTGACAAATAACGTGGCCCCCCAAAATGGCCTTAACAAACGGCAGGTGTCACCCCCATGGGGTTCCCCGGCTGGAAAAAATTAAAAAAGGGGGAAAAAATCCGCCCAAAATTTAAAAAATTTAGGCCTTTCCCGCCAACGGCAACTTTTAAGGAGGGTTTTAGTAGGCTTTGTAGGAAAGGTGAAGTGCTTGCACAGTTTCCTGGCCATTTTCAGAAAACTTCTGAAGATTTGGGGGAAGACTTTTTTGGGGAAACCCTTTTTACAACCCGATTGAACACGTGCCCCCCCTTTCAGGGCCCCATGGCCATTCCCCCCTCTTTGCAGCGTGGACACATTTTTACTCCCATTGTTTTTCCCCCCCCACCAAAGGGTTTTGATTTGCAGTTGGGCAAGGGGGAAAAAAGCCCCACTTTGGGTTTTTTTGATGCATGACGCGGAGCAGTTCCTCCCCCGGTTTTGACCCCTTTGTTGCCGAGGGGAAGCCAGGTGTAGAACGCGTTTAAACCGTTGGCCTAAAATGTTTTAAAGTTTGGGGAAATACTTGTGGAGGTGAAAATGGTGGGGGTGGTGGGGGGAGGAGGAGGGGGACATTGGCGCAGGAGGGCCGGGATTTTTGGGGCAAAATTTGGGGGAGGGGGAAAACGGAAACTCCTGGGCCAAGTTGTTGGTGTGCCGGTGGCCCGGAAAAACATTCACCCAGTGGGGCGTAAAACTTTTACTGGCCCGACCATAGTTAAAAACTCCCGACCCTCCGAGCGCCATGCACCTTTGGGAAAAAACCGATAAGCTAAAGGGCTGGCCACCCCTTTTTTTCTACCCTATTTAAAGGGAAATGTGGTACTTGCCTTTTTGGAAAAAAAAAATTATCTTGGGAAATCTCCAAATTTTGGCTCTTTCCCAAACCTTAGTTCTTTTTGAACGGGGCCCGATTTTACCATTTGGATAGGGAGGGGGCGCCGTACCAATAACTTTGGCAGGGACGGTAAACTGCTGCACCTTAGGATGGTTGGCCCCATACTTTTTGTCTCTTTGCAATCGCCTCGCTGAAGACTGCTGGCGCCCCTTAGGAGCGAGGAGCAGGGAATTTGGGGGGGGATTTATGGGCAAGAGAAACAGCCCTTCTGCAGAGGGGGGTGGAGCCTTGGGCGGGTTTCAAAGGCAATGGGTGCCCGGGCGCTGGCTGCTGTTTGTGCGGCGCCGGAAAAAAAAAAGGGGCCAAAAACATTGAGCCCTGTTTCTTTTCCCCCGGCCAAAGGGGTGGTGACGCGCATGTGTTGAACACAGGGCCCAGGGGCCAAATTAGCTCCCTGGGCCCCGCTTCACTTTTTTTTGCCTAAAAGATTTTACTTTTTCCCTTTTTCGGCCCCCAAACAAAGAACGGCCACAGACCCCGGTATCGGATTTTAACCCCCAACCTCCGCACTGAGTGAAATTTTCTGCCCCACCCCTGCCTCGCTGAGCCTTGTGCCCCTACTTTTTTGGACCTGGGAAGCGGGGTTTTTTACCCCGTGGCCGGGTTGGCTCCCGACCTCAAACTGCTGCCCCGCTGACTCCGGCGAAAACCCACCCACTTGCTGGCTCCCCCGCTTTCCCCGAAGCGAAAAAAACGCGCCCTTTTTCTCCCGACGATGTTGGGAAAACCCCTTTCCTCACCCGGGTCCCCAATCGGTGGCTTTCCTTTATCATTTTATTTTTGGGTTTTATGCACTTTCTCTCCCCATTCACCGTCTTGGAAAGCAGAGGGTGACCCCTCAACCCCCAAAAGACCTCCCATGCCCCCTCTCCAAAAATTTTACTTTTCCGCCTAATGCAAGAAGCAGGGGAAAATTTGGCCCCCTTTCTTCGCGGGCCCAAATAGCTCTGACGCCCCCCTCAAATTGGGTTTATCCCCCGTATATAGTGGCGCTGAGGCCCCCGACCACAAATTTGGGGTCTCTGGCTTTGGGGGGAAACCCGGGTGGGCCCGAGGGGGGTTTTGGAAAAGGTGAGGGCGCGGTCCCGCTCCTGGGGCCCTCCCCAAATAAGGGTTTGTTCTGACGGTTTCCCCCCGGAAATCTTGCTGGGGTTGGGGGGTGTCATCTGGGAGGAATGGATGACCTAGTCAAACCCAAACAAGAAACCCTTGGGGGTTTTTTTAAAAAACACACGGCCGCAAGATGACGCCCGGGATTGTGGGGCCCCACCGGTTGACCCCTGCTGCGATTTTCCCCTTGCTGTGCTGCGACCGGGGGCCCAGAATTTTTTTTGCCTCTGCCTTTGCAGGTGAAAAAGGGCCCGCCACCTCTCTGTTTTTGAAAATACTGTTTTTTAAAAATGTACAGACACTGTTTGATGGGAAAATTCTGTAAAATTTTATAAATACACACCCTTTTTTAAAAAATTTAAAATTGGTTTTGGAAAACCCCCCAAATGGGGGAAAATTCAGTACCAAAAAAGGCTTTGGTTTTAAACCCTTTGGAATTTTTAAAATTTTTGCGCTTTTTGCTTCCCAACCAAAATGGGAAGGAAAAAATTGGGAAAAATTGTAAGGGGCCCGTTAAAAACCCCCTTTGGGTTTTATTTTTTCTGGGTTTTTTTTAAAAAGCAAAACCCAAAACCCAGGCCTTTCCCCCTTTTAAAGGGGAAACCTCCCCCAAAAAAGGAAAAAAGAATTAATGCTACAAAAAAATTTTCTTTTTTTGGGGGGCGGTTAAAACCCAAAAGGGCCTGGGGAGAGAAAAGGCAAAAATTAAAAAAATTTTTTATAATTTTCAAAACAAAAAACCAGCAGTGGACGTAAACTGGACCTTCAATCCAAACCCCAAAAAAACGAAAAAAACATTTGAGAAAGCAGTCTCTGAGACAAGCTGAGACACCCCCCAAAAAAACACCCGTATAAAAAATTCAGTTTTTTCATTTGAGCCATCACAAACAGGGCCCCCGCCCCGCACCCCTTTCCCCAATCAGTACAGTGAGGGGGAAAATGTGAAACTCCCAGTTTTGCTCCCGGGCCCTTTTATACGGGGTGACCCTTTACGAATCCCCCAAGGATCAAAAGTATGGGGTTTTTAACGAAAAAAAAAAAATAAACCCCGATTTTATTGATTTTTAAAATTTTTTTTTTTGTTTCCCCCATATTAAATTTAAACATTTTATTTTACACATGGGACAACTTCTGTATTTATCATTTATTTCCGGGCCCGGTATTTTATTCCAATTGCATTAGAAAAACCCAAAGGGGCGTCGCTTGCTCTCCCATTTGGGTCCAAATAACCCGCCCCTTTTAACTTAGCCCAATCACAAACGGCTCGCTCTGATTTCTTTTTCCCCTAGAACCCCTATTAGAAAGTAGCTCCGCTTTTGATTGGTTTAAATGGACAAGTCCCTGCCGCTTTAAAACCAAACAGCCTTTTCGGGGCCCTTTTTACTGTATTTTGGAAATGTCCCCCCTTTAAAAATGATTGGTCAATATTTCTCCTAGGGTTAGAATGGGTCCCTGTCGCTCCTTTTTTTGATTTGGGCAATTCCCCCATAGGTTAGAATGGGGCCCCCCGTCGCTTTTCCCATTCCCGATTTGGGTGGTTTTTTGCCGACCCCAAAAAGAAGAGCTTTAAAAAATTTGAATTACGGATTTCCTTGGGGAATTTTCTATTGCAATTCCTTTTAAATTCCCCCGGGGCTTTGGCGCAAAACCCCAATTTTTTCGGGGTTTTAATTGATTTATGTTTTTTAGGGAAAGTTTGGGGCTCTTTTTCAAGGTATTTTACAAAAATAAAAAAAATGTTTTTTTAAATTTTATCTCCCTGCCCCACGGCGCTGGGGAGCCGAGAAATTTCAAAATTGCCCTAGACTCAATGGGAAATAGCTCGCGCTCTGATTGGCTGGGATAGTCAAAACCCCCGCTAGCTCAGCCAATCCGCTCTTTTTAGCATTTTTACTGTATTTTGAAAATGTCCCCCCCTTTTAGTTTATTGGTTCCCAAAATTCTCCATAGGCTATTAAAAGGGCCCGTCCCCTATCTGATTTGCCGAGATAGCCAAGCCCCCCTTGCTCACCAAAACGGGTCTTTTTCTTTTCCCTTTTTTAGTGTATTTTGAACTGTCCCGCCTTTAATTCCCGATTGGTCAATAGTTCTCCTAGGTTTAAATTTGGGTTTACTGTCGCTCCTATTCTGAATTTGGGGGGTTTCTGCCCCACCAATGAGAATAGCTTTTTTTAGAATTTAATTACTTTTTTTCCCGGCAATTTTCCCAAAATCCTAATTCTTTATTTTAGCGGGCGGTTTTAGATTTTTTGGGAAAATGTTTTTTTTTTTTATAATAATTTTTTTTTCGGGGGGGTTGAAACTTTTTTTTGATAATGTTTTCCCCCCTTTATTAAAAGGGGATTTTTTTGGGAACATTAAATCCATGCGCACGGAAACGGACCCGAGATTTCTCTTGCGATTTCTGTATGCTTCCTCGATGTTTCGTTCTTGCTTCACTTTGCCGCCCCCCCGGGGGCATTTTTTGACCAAAATAAAAATAGGTCTGACTGTCGGGGGGGAAAAAGGAAAGGGGAAAAAAACGCTGATTGCGCCGCCTTTGGCGAGCCCGATCCCTAATGCCTCGGGGTTTTTTTGAGTGCAAACGCGTCCCCCCCCGGAAGCCTCACGCGCCCACACCGCGGGCCCCTTGCCGCCCCCCTTTATGCGGGGGGGCAGCTGAAAATGGCGAAAGCTGCACCCAACAAAGCATCCCCATGTCCCACAGGGGGAAAACGGGGGCCCGGGGGCGCAGTTTTTCCCCCCAAAAACAGGCGAAAAAAACCCGATTATCATGTTGCTTATGTGTAAAAAAAAAATTTTTTTAGTGGAAAAAAAACGGGTAACGTAACCTTGGAAAAACCCTCGAGGTCCCTTTAAAATATCCTGGCTTATAAAATGCATATGTTCAGAAGAATTATTTATATTAGGATACACAATAACGTCTTATAAAAAAGATAGAGATTTTTTACATTCTTCATTAAAGTCATAAGGTTACACAAAATAAATAATAAAATAAATAATAATAAAATATCTTACATTAGTTAATTGAGTGAAAAAGTTTAATAAAAAAATTAAAAAGACACATTTTTTTTCACTTCCGACATGAAATCGAATAAAAATTAACCCCTTTTAGATCAATTGGGGGTTACCAAAATTATTTTAATTTTTCAAAAATTCCCGAAAAATGAGAGAGGGAATTAATTTAAAGGGAAATTTTTTTGACTTTCTGCAAAGTAAAAGTTTACATACATTTAAATTAGTATTGGGTTGCATTTTTCCTTTAAAATGTAAAGAAATTGGGGTCAAACATTTTGGATATCCTTCCCCTATGTTTCCACAATAGTTTGGGAGGAATTTGGGCCCCCTTTTTTCCTGACAGAACTGGTTTTAATAAGTCATGTTTGTAGGGCGCCCCCGCGTCCCCCTGCTTTTTTTAATTTTCACATAAATTTAGATCAGGGCTTTGTGAATTTTCCACTCCCCAAAACATTGACTTTTGGGTTAAACCTTTAAGCCCCCCGGGCCCCAGTTTGGCAGTATTCTTCGGGTCATTGTCCATTTGGAAACCCCTTTCCTCCCAAGCTTTAACTTCCTGCTGATGTTTGAGATTGTGGTTTAGTATTGCCACAAATCTTCTTCCCCATGATGCCATCATTTGTATAATAACTAGAGATGGGCGAATTTTTTCAAAAAATTTTGATTTGGCACTTGCCGAATTTTCCCACAAAAATTTGTTTCGTTCCGAATTACTTTGGCACGAATCGCGTTAAAAAGCAGCTTTTCCGGCGCAAAGAGCCTGCAAGGTGCTTTTTAGAATGTTGTGCCAGCTTAAATATGAGAGGGGGCTTGGTTGGTCTTCATACAATGTTGGTTTTTATATGCACCAGATGCTTTCCGCCCCCCTCAGGATCGCTTCACTATAAAATTCCCTGGGCACTTAAAGGGCAAAAAATGACCCAAAAAAATCAAGCGGGGGAAAGAGCTGAAAAATATGCCACGAAAGCTGGAAAAAACAAGCTGAGGCTCAGGTGGAAAATTATGACAGAGGGGAGGTGAGGCGGCAGCCCCAGCACATGAGGTCAGGCAGTGGCACAATGACATTTGGGGTGGAAAACACGAGGAAGCCACAGAGTGGCACAATCACTGAGGCGGGAGGTCACGGCCCGGAGCAGTATGGGTAGCAGTGGGACAAGACTTCTGGGGCGGCAAAAAACAGTATTGGCCAAGAGTGGACTTAACAGTGTGGAGTCACGGGGAAAACGGCGCATGAATAAAGTGGGACAAGAATTTTGGAGGCGGCAAAAAAAAATTAGGCCCAGGTGGACAATGAATACGTGTGGAGGTCACGCGGCCCCGAAAGGATCACATGGGAAAATGACATTCTGGAGCGGCAAAACGTATTAGGCCCCAGAGTGGCACAATCACCGTGTGGAGGTCACCGGCGGGAGCAGATGAGATCAGGCAGGCACAAAGACATTCTGGAGGCCCGGCCCAAAAAAAGTTTTGGCCACAGGTGCCACAATACACAATGGGAGGTCACGGCGGGCAGCAGTATTGAGGCAGGCAGTACACATGACATTCTGGAGGGGCCCAAAAAAAAAATATTAGGCCCGATGGCACAATGATACAGTGTGGGGGGGTCACGACTGCAGCAGCATGAGATCAGGCCCGTGGCACAAAGACATTCTGGAGACGGCCCCCAAAAAAAGTATTAGGGCCCAGATGGCACAATCACCGGTGGAGGTCCCGGGGCAGCATATGGAATCAGGGGGGCACAATGACATTTGGAGGCGGCAAAACGTTTAGGACAGATGCCACAAAAACACAGTTGGGGCACGACAGCACAACATGAATCAGGCGTGGCCAATGACACGTGTGGGAGGACATGGGGAGCAGCCAAGCACAGCAGAG
>JAODAL010073575.1:0-14687 GCA_025379985.1 Phyllomedusa bahiana
CATCGATCAGCGATATGAACGTTCCAGAATAAAGTAGGCAGAAATGAGGAAAATGAGATGATAAAATTTGGTGAAAGTTCTGTTGCCCCACATTTTCATGAAAGACGCCACGGAGTCTCTAAACTCCGATGGTGTGTCCTAGAACAGGTTTGTCCCTCAGAAGGTATATCAATAGAAAGAACACTCTTACGTAGAGAGGCAATGTGGATCTTTAAATTGGATACACTCAACCCCAAGGGGCTGAATGAGAATCTTAATATGAATGTATTTTTGTAAATGTAACAATGTATGTTCTGAAATCATGTGTTTTTAACTGTTTTTAATATCGTCAGACATAACTATTGATTGGTTGTAGGTACTAACTTTCTATATAAGTAGAGTCTTACATCCCCTTCCAGTGCTTGAGAAAGGAGGAGTTTGTCTTCCGAAACGTCGCTTCGGCTGGAGGGTGACGCCCCCTGTCCATACTGCTCTCACTAGTCTACATGCGGCTGCATGATACTAAGCTGGAATTAACTTTCACTGCCCGTGAAAAAGTGAGTTTTACTGTTGACTTTGGTTGGAATGTTATATGTTTATTGAAGACGGCACTAGGAGAGTTGCCATATCCGGACCATTATTCACAGGAGGCAGTGCATATTATATATTAGCCCAGGTATACGCTATTACGTTGAACTTTTAAGCAACTCCATTCTGTATCCTATGCAACCAGCGTCTCTTCATGTGGGGGTGTTACACAAGGAGAAGATCCCGTTCTATGTGTTACCCCGTTCTTCCTTAACAATTATCCTGGGACTCTCATGGCTGCAATGCCATCCCCCTATGCTTAACTGAAAGATGGGTTAAGTCACGCGTTGGGGAAAAGACTGCCAGTCTCACTGCTTAGTGGTACCTCACCTGGTACACCCCACTTCTCCATTGATGCCTTTCTAGACTCTGCTGGGTCTGCATGCTACATATCAGGACTTTGCAGACGTCTTTGCTGAGAAGCAGGCTGAGACCTTTCCAGCTCTTTGCCCATATGATTGCCCTATACACCAGCTGCACGGTACTAGTCCTCCCAAGGGCAGGGTGTATCCGTTATCTGTGCCAAAAACTCAGGCTATGTTGGCCTATGTACAAGAGAACCTCCAGAAGGAGTTTATGTGGAAGTCTTCTTCTCCTGCTGGTGCCGGGTTTTTCTTTGTTGAAAAGAAGGATGGTTCACAATGCCTTTGCATTGATTACCGCAGACTCAACAAAATCATCGTGAAAAAACGGTATCCATTACCACTGAAACACCAAGCTCTTTGATCATCCCTGTGAAGCCAAACATTTTTTCAAAATTGGACTTGCAGGGGACAGGTGACGAGTGGAAGACGGCCTTCAATATCCAGGATGGGCATTTCGAATACCGAGCAATGCCTTTCGATCTGTGCAATGCCCTGGCAGTCTTTCAAGAATTTATTAATGAAATGTTCCGTGATCTCCTGTATTCTTGTGTTATCGTATAGCTGAATGACATCTTGGTCTTCTCGCCCAATCCAGAACCCCATCGTACACATGTGCACAAGGTGCTTAGATGTCTAAGAAACAATTGTCTTTATGTCAAGCTGGAGAAGTGCATCTTCATTCAGGCCAGCCTACCCTTCCTTGGGTACATCATCTCTGATCAAGGGCTGCAGATGGACCCTGCCAAGTTGTCTGTCAACTTGTAATGGCCCCAACTAGTCGGGTTTTGGGCCACACAGCACTTCTTGGAGTTCACCAACTGTTGCCGCCAATTCATTCCGCATTTTTCTACTATGGTGGCACCCATTGTGGCACTCGCCAAGAAGAATGGCAACCCCAGACTTTGGCCACGGGTGGCAGAAGAAGCATTCTCCCGGTTGAAGTCTGCATTTGCCTCTCCACTTATCCAGTCTCGACCTAAAAGGTTGATGCCTCTTCTGTGGGAGCTGGAGCAGTTCTCACACAGAGAAGTCTTAAAGGAAAGACTGTCACATGCGAATTCTTCTCTAAAACCCTTTTTCTTCTGCGGAAAAGAATTATACTATTGGGGATGAGCTTCTGACCATTTAGCTGGCCCTGGAAGAGTGGCTCATCATCCAGTTAATATACACTCACCGGCCACTTTATTAGGTACACCATGCTAGTAATGGGTTGGACCCCCTTTTGCCTTCAGAACTGCCTCAATTCTTCGTGGCATAGATTCCACAAGGTGTTGCAACGATGCTCAATTGGTACCAAGGGGCCCAAAGAGAGTGCCAGAAAATATTCCCACACCATGACACCACCACCACCAGCCTGAACCGTTGATACAAGGCAGGATGGATCCATGCTTTCATGTTGTTGACGCCAAATTCTGACCCTACCATCCGAATGTCGCAGCAGAAATCGAGACTCATCAGACCAGGCAACGTTTTTCCAATCTTCTACTGTCCAATTTCGATGAGCTTGGGCAAATTGGAGCCTCAGTTTCCTGTTCTTAGCTGAAAGGAGTGGCACCCGGTGTGATCTTCTGGTGCTGTAGCCCATCTGCCATCAAAGTTCGCCGTACTGTGCGTCCAGAGAGGCTTTTCTGCCTACCTTGGTTGTAACGGGTGGCTATTTGAGTCACTGTTGCCTTTCTATCAGCTCGAACAGTCTGCCCATTCTCCTTTGACCTCTGGCATCAACAAGGCATTTCCGCCCACAGGACTGCCGCTCACTGGATGTTTTTTCTTTTTCGGACCATTCTCTGTAAACCCTAGAGATGGTTGTGCGTGAAAATCCCAGGGATCAGCAGTTTCTGAAATACTCAGACCAGCCCTTCTGGCACCAACAACCATGCCATGTTCAAAGGCACTCAAATCACCTTTCTTCCCCATACTGATGCTCGGTTTGAACTGCAGGAGATTGTCTTGACCATGTCTACATGCCTAAATGCACTGAGTTGCCGCCATGTGATTGGCTGATTAGAAATTAAGTGTTAACGAGCAGTTGGACAGGTGTACCTAATAAAGTGGCCGGTGAGTGTATATTGACCATAAGAACCTTTTGTACCTCCAGTCAGCGCACATAGTACCTCCATAATGCCTGATTTCCACAGCTCCCATAGACCTCCAACGTATTCTGCCAGGAAAGACATATGTGTTCCCTGCGCTCCGGAAAAGAATTCTAAAATGGGGACATTGCTCTTGGATGGCTGGGCATCCTATAGTACGACAACCTTGTCTTTTTATATTTCATTTCTACTGGTTGCCAGATCTTGTTAAAGATGTCAAATAATTTGTCGAATCTTGTACCACTTGTACAACAAGATGCCCGCAACAAGATGCCTCACCTCAATCCAGCAGGCCTGCTGCAGCCTCTGCCTATTCCCAAAAATCCATGGTTTCACATTGTAATGGACTTCATCACTGATCTTCCACCATTCTCCATTAATACTTTTGTTTGGGTGGTCACAGATTGTTTTTCTAAGAAGTCACACTTTAAACCACTACCTGTATTGCCCTCTGCCAGCTTCTTCTTCCAGCACATCTTTTAGTTGCACGGACTCCCCCAGCATATTGTCTCAGATAGGGTCATCCAATTTGTGTCAAGATTCTGGCATGCCCTGTGCTCTCAGTTACAGATAAAGTTGGACTTCTCCTGCACTTACCATCCTTAGACTAATTGCCAAGTTGAGCGGGTCAACCATGTCTAAAGCAATTACTTGCACCATTTTGTTTCTGCTCGTCAAGAGGACTGGCCCAGCTTGTTGCCCTGGGTGGAGTTTTCCTACAATGCCCTAGATTCAGATTTTGCTGGCGCCTCCCAGTTCTTTATAGTCGATGGACTACATCCCCGCCCACTACTCCTTCTGCCTATGCCTTCTGACGTCCCTGTGGTGGACAACCTGGTTCAGGACATGACATCCATCTTGAGTGATACTCATAAATCCTTACAATGGGCATCCGCACTAATGAAGGCCAAGCAGACAAGAAAAGAAGACCTCCTCCATCTTTCACTGCGTGTGACAAGGTTTGGTAGTCTTCAAAATACATCTGCCTGAAGATCCCAAGTTATAAGCTGGGTTCTCGGTCCCTGGGGCCATTCATAGGACTGAAACAAATTAATCCAGTTGCCTATAAGCTCCAGCGTCCTCCCACGATGTGTGACCCGAACTCCTTCACCATCTCCCTTCTGAAAACAGTTGTTCTTTATTGGTTCTCTCAAAAAGTCGTCTCCCCTTCTCCTGAAGCTGATATCCCCAATGTCTTTACAGTAAAAAAGATCTTGGCCATGAAGACGACTAGGGGCAGGCGACATTTTTGTGTTGACTAGAAGATGTTCGGGCCAGAAGAAAGGTCCTGGGAACCAGAGGATAACATCTTGAACCATAGAGTGCTGGAAAAATTCCTACAGGCAAGAAAGACGGAAAGGCCAAAGGAGGGGGGTACTGCTACGGGAGCTCCCAAAACCCACACACAGGTTGCATGTACACTCGTACTTCTGCTGCCTCTGGTGCCTGTCCTGCGGGTGGCGACGCGACCCGCATGTCAGGCCATGAGCACACCTGAAGTTCTAGTCCTTGCCATAGCTAATCCCTATGTTCCCTAGGGCGCGTGCGAATCGTCTCTGTGAAATTTAAAGGGACAGCGCACTGGTAATATATTACCCAGTCTTCCCCAGTTCTCCCTGCCGTATCCATAGTGCCCTTAGTTGCCTATCGAGAAAGCATTTTCCTTACTGTTCCTGACTATTACATGTACCAGCTCCTCCTGCCTATGTCTCTCAGTCATGAACCTTGCTGCCTGCCTGACCTGTCTGTCTGTCCCCGACTACAAGTTTGCCTGCCAATTCTGTACCACACTGCGCTCCGGCTTCTACCGCAAGCAAGTCACGTCAGGAGGAGCGACCTGGTAGCCAACTGCCACAGCGAGCTCAACCTGCTTTGGAGCGGACTCTACTTAGACTCTGCTCCCAGACATGGTTTATACCATTGCTTGCAGTGGTCCAGAGGATCCACACCTCAGGCCTGCTGTTACGGTAAGCCAACCGTTACACCCATGTATACAATTAGATAGATACACATATGTTTTTCAGTAGCAAAACTACCAGTCAGTGTTTTCCACATATATTTTGCGTTTTACATTTTCATTTATTTGAATAAAACTGCTGCAACAGGACATTTTCTGCCAAGCTTTGCAATAGGCTGCAGAATTTCTGCAAAGAGAAAAAATAAAGTACTAGCAAACAGCAATTAAGCTCAGCGGCTCGATCTGTTTTTAATGCTTATGTTGCACATACTGATCCAAAGTGTAAGTGATAACAAATTAATCCACTAACGGATAAGACCACAGTGTTTTGTTTTCTCTGTCTGTGGGGATTAGTGACAGAAATCTTTAAATTGCATTGCCCTGAACTTACTATGCATCCTACTTTCTTCTGGACCATATCTGTGCTATAGTGGTCAGAGCCAATGTTTTCCAGGACGCTGCCAATGCCAGGGTGCAACTCCAATCTTGAGTACCACACACAGAGATCATCCAGTATGTCTATGTTCCAACACTTATGGTAGTTTTTGATAATTAAATCCCTCTTGGCTAGTGCTGTGTTACCCTGTTTAACAAGCTCTCTTGGGAATATTTTAGGAGTTTGCCAATGACATTAAGTTGCTAGGTTTAAAATAAGAGGTTCACTGGTGCCAAATGATGTTAAGCGTATTTTAAATCCCTAAGTAATTCTCACAGGCTTTTGAGCAAGTATAGACGTTACAGAAATACTGGGACCTAAACTTCTTCTGAGTTTAACTCTTTGTGTAATGTCCAATAATTTAATCTATATAAGCATATATTTCATAACAAAGATAATAATATACGCTATTTCTGGTAACAAAAAAAAAGCAATAGGCTATTTAAAGACGACCTATCCTAAAGTACCTCTTAAATTATTTGGGGCTCTACCATAGAATAGTCATATGTTGAACTAAAGTAAAACTGATTACACATTGAAATCTAAAAATATTTTTGCTTTATGTTTTAGGGTAAGTTCACACGGCTTATTTTGGGGCTCATTTCGCCCCATATTTTGTGGCGTACTGTGCTCTAATACGAGCGAGATGCGCGCCAAAATTACAGTAATCCATAGTTCTCATAGAGAACCATGGATTACGCCTCCTCTCCCCGGGCGTTCAATACGATCGTATTCTACGCACGGGGAGATAATTGACATGTCAGTAATGCATGTCTATGGGGCCGGCAGGCTGCCGCCACCCACCGCGTCGCAGGAGTACACGCCGATCAGCACGGCTCCCGAACACCCAGCTTAATTGCGGACTGTACTTTACACCCCACAATTAAGCCATGTGAACATACCCTTACAATATATTATACAAATAGAGTCACTAGGGTTCATAAACAAAGTGAAAAGAACAAATTCTTAAAGCTAACCCACCAGATGATTTTTCTACCCTATCCGAGAGCAGGATACAATAGAGGGAGAGAAGCTGAGCTCTGGGATATATAGGTCTATATGATTTGGAGCAGGATTTCTGAGGAAAAGCAGAGAAAATACTGCAGTCAGTATAACTTCCATTTTCACTTTAAGATGTCCTCAGCATCAAATCATAAAAAGCTATATATTACAGACCTTAGCTACCCTCTATCATATCCTGCTCTCAGATAGGGTAGCAAAAATCACTTGACAGATTCCCCTGTCGAATAGCACATATTAATATATGATATAAAGCTTTGTAATATATCTTATTAGAGGGGAATTAAATTTTCTTTACCGTACAGCAGCCTATATGGGTACGTCCACACAACGAGGAAAATTTACTCGTCGGATTCTAGTCGGATTCTACCGTTGAAAAACATGTCAAACGATGCGGTTTTCAATGAGTATTTTATGTGGATTTAAGGTTGCTTTTTCCCCATCAGATTCCACATCAGAAAACTAGTCCCATTCATCTCTATGTGGTTTTGCACCAGGATATGACATGGAGATGTTTTGGACACGTTTTTTTGACTTGGAATACGACGGAAGATTGAACATGTTCTAAGTTTTTTTACTCTTAAAAACTCACCTTGGAGAAAGAAAACATTGTATGAATTTTCAATTGAGGTTAATGGAGACTATTGTTTTAGACGACTATTTCAATTGGGAATCTGAGTGGATTCCGACTTGAAATGCTTGTTGTGTGCATGGACTATTCTATTTCTACTTTTCTTTCTTAATGGCAATAAAACAAATCATTCTGCAAACCTCTTCCAGCTTCTAATCGGTTCTTAAATGTCTGGTCTGTTTAGAATGGTGAGATGTCATCAGGAAACACAAATAAAAAAATGTATCTATAAGAACTGAAAAGCTTTTCCATATTATCATGAAGAATTAACCATTTTTATTAATTTAGACAACTAGACAGTCGTATGTTTCTTATGTTACTGTATCACTTTATAAACGGGTTTCATTGTAAGACAAACTGCTGAGTGCCAAAGTGTCTGTGACTAATTTTGTCTTAGCCTCGTCGCTTTGAAAATAGCATGAATAATTCTGCATGAGTTGTGACACTTTTTAGCATGAGAGCTACTTAAATGTGTCGTATTTTAAGTTTTATCATAGGCACGCCCCTGAAGAGTGGCACAGATAAAAGTGTTGGTTTTATTGGACAAACTCATTCTTTTGCCGCAAATCTTTTAAACATATGTCGGACATGGCCTACAACGTTATTTTTGTCTCACAACACATCAAAAAAGTGGCGCAGCGGGTTTCATACATTTGGCTCCTAGTGTCCAGAACTCTGCATTTAGGGAGAAGGACAAAGGAGTATGCTCTGCAAATGGTATCCTACCATTGGGTGATTTTTTTTAATTAAAGTTAACCTGCCAGGTGGTTTATTCTACCCTATCTGGGAGCAGAATATGATAGAGGAAGAGAAGCTGAGCTCTGTGATATATAGCTTCTCTCCCTCTATTATATCCTGTTCTCAGATTGGGCAGTATAAACCACCTGACAAGTTTACTTTACAAAGAATTTAGCATTGTATCACATCAACGTACATATCGTTGAACTCAGCTTCCCCCATCTATCCTATCACATAATGCTCTCAGATATGACAGCATACACCACCTAACAGGTATATGGTAAAGTTGATATGTGAGTGCTGTTGTCAAGGGGAGACAAAGGGTTTGGGTAAACAATAAAGTTTTGCAGAGCTAGGGCCTCATGTATTAAAAATGTCCAAGTCTAGGATTTTCTTTGTAGCCCATAACAACCAGAGCTCCCCTTTCATATTTTCAGAGCACTATATGAAATGAAAGGAGAGCTCTAATTGGTTGCTATGGGCAACAAAGAAAGTTTTACACCTAGACAGTTTTCATATGTTGGGGGTCGTTTACCAACATTGGGGGGTTCACCCGTTTGCCCCGGTATTCCAAATTACGATCGGAGGAACATATATCGGCCGATTAGAAACTGAGTCAGACGCAGAGTTCTGGATCAAATTCCGTTCATGTTCCAAGCAATTCTGACAAAGCAAAGCATTACACACATATTTGTATAACTCTAATCAAGATAAACGCAGGCGCAGTACAGGAGAGAGGAACGGATGTATGTCCATATTTAGGCAGCTGTTAAGTACACTTTATTGGTCCACGTTGTCTCTGGGGAAAAAGTCTCTGGGATTACATCAGCCAAAACTTCAGTGATTTTCCAGTGAAACGAAACTTCAGGAAAGGGAGACAATAGCTGGAGGTCACATCTTTGAGGAAACAGATAACAAGTGGTCACATCCTGAGCCATCTTAGCTTCTTCATAATTGCTGCATCATTTTCCACAAAATGGATTCCGCTCAGCTGAAATGCCTTATAAGGAGAAAAGCTTGGGATTTCATAATTATACATATAACACAATATTGATTCAAACCTCTCTACCTTCACATATATATGTGACCCTAAGTGATTAGTTACCACAAATATTTGTTTACATCAAAGTTTTATTAAACTTTTCTGTAGAGTAAATGTAAGCAGCATCAACAGTGAAGATATTTCAACATGGAAGTCAAATAACTAAATATTTTGGGAATAAACTAAATTTTACATAATACCAAGTAAATAAATATTATAGGTATAGACCAAACCATATGTGAATATATAGAACATTTTTGCAATATATATTCAAATAAATAAATAACCCAGGCTTTTTAATTTTACGTAATATTACAGTTTTGTCCATCGCAAATCTTTTACCAGAGCTTTTAAAGTATCTTTAACACTGTAACCCCCCTGGACGTATGGGTACGTCCTGGTGGCGTTAAGGAGCTATGTAGCGGGATCGCTAATTGCAGCTAACACTCGGCTTTTACAGCGCAAAATGGAGCCAACGCAACCCTCCCTGCGCACCATTCCTCACTTCGGTCGCGCTCCCCGCGGCAAAATCACGGACTCCCGATTGGTGAACATGGCATTCAGGATATATATATTATGTCTCGTTCCATCCATCAAAGCCACGTTGCACCACAGACTGTCCAGGAGTTGACTGATTCTTTCATCTAGGTCTAGGAGGAGAACATCTGGTGCCTCATCAGGACCATGCCCAAACATTGTAGGGAGGTCACACAGGCATCTGGAGGCCACATGCACTACTGAGCCTCATTTCCTTGTCTTGAGGCATTTCCACTGAAGTTGGATCAGCCTGAAATTTGATTTCTCACTTTGATTTTGAGGATCATTCCAAATCCAGACTTGATGGAATATTCGTTTGGATTTTCATTGATCATTTTTATGTTTTATTGTTTTCAATGCATTCCACTATGTAATGAATAAAGAGTTGCAACTGGAATATTTCTTTCATTAAGATCTAGCATGTGGTATTTTAGTGTTTTTTGAGTAGTGTATTTTTGGGATTTCTGAAAACCCTAACTCTAGGGTTGGTATATCATTAGGTAATTTATTGGAAGAAGAAATCAAGTAAAGGCATCAGTAATGTTCCTACATCTTCTACTGAAAAATACACATGCAACAACACATGCAAATGTTACACTTTTAAATAGCATTTCTGGCTATTCCTGATGCATTTGTTTTAGTAAATACTAGTGTTCCACATGAAATAACAACTCTGGAGCACCTTTCCTTAAAGCTGTATGTTCTGTGGTTCCCCTCTAATTCCTCCTAGAAATGCATTAGCAGTCTGACAGATGGGTGTTTCCAATTGGGTGTGTTACTGCACAGTCTAATATTAACCAATCAGTGCTAACAGAATTGATGTGTACAGAAGCACACCCTTTTGGAAAAGATGTTCTGGAATTATTTCACAGGGAACACAAGTATTTACTAAAATGGATCATAATTGCCAACCTTTGAAAGTGGACTTCAGAGAGAGTCCGTGCAGCTGGTTATATTTCCCTCCCCCTCCTCCACACCCAAGCAATGCCCATTTTTTACATACCACACCTTAATTTATTTACATACTACCTCCCCTTTTACACATCCACTAGTATCAGCTTTCCCACTGCTATGTCATGGATGCTGGGGGAAAATGGGCTGATGCCACATTACCACAGTAGTCACTGCATTTGCAGTGATACAAGGTTAGAAGATCCCACACTGCTACATATAAGAAACTGTGAATGTCGTGAGGCAGGATGCGACTGGTGGTTTGTATGCCAATACATGACGCAGGAAGCAGCACAAAAAAGTTTTGTGTCAGGAAGGCCATCCCCACAGTTGCAGCTATAATATTAAGGGCTCCATCGGGTCACAGGGAGTCCCAAACACCCGATGCAAGAGGGGAATTCCCTTTGATTATGCCATGCTCACAGTCTGTTGCAATCAAAGGGTTAAGCACTAGGGATAAGAGGTTTGTTTCACTTCCTGGTGCTTGCAGAGACTGCTCTAGGAACAGAGCTATTAAGTACAGCTCTGTTCCTAGCGCAGCTGCTGTGCTGGATGCTGCAAAATCCCTCTTTAGACTTCTCTAGACGTCGCTGCAGAAAGACGACCTGCACCGACCACCATCTATAGTCGGTGGGTGGTCGTCACCCGACTATAGGGGTTTACCTTTGAAAGAAAAAAAATAGGACAATGCTGCAGAAATAGAGATCAAACGGATCACCTAGATTTTTCAGGTTGATAGATCTGATGGCTAAAACAAAATAATATACAGAAATTGGTTCTGTTCTAAAATATCCTGATGTTTGTAACTACACTTGCACAAATAATTTTGAATAAAGGCTGAATGTGCCAAATCATAATAACTAGGGCTGCCTTCATTACACCTTGGAAGCCCTAGCAGCAGTTTGCAGTATTCCCTGCTGCCAGTGATTTCTGACTCATTATGTATAGGTCAAACTCGTTCTAGATTCTGCAGTCCTATTCATTCATATGATATCACATGCTTGATTTTATTTTACTGTATACAGGTGTAGTAGAGTTCAGCTTGACCATGATACAGCTTTTCATGTTATCTGCTGTCATTGCTAAACAAAGGCCGTTGAAGAAGTTGAGATAACATTTTGGGCCATGTCCGCATGATGTGTTATCTGTCATGTTTAGTTTTGCTACATCTGTATGTGTATTTTTAATCAATGTACATAAGGGGTGTAGAGGTTTAAATAGAAATTTGGTTTGTAATGTCTGATTTAGCTGAATTGCCAATAAACCACACAAGACAACTCAAGTGCAGTAAGGCTGGGTTCACACTGGGTTATTTGCTATGTTAGAGATATTCCTCGGGGTAGCGGGAAAAAAGTTACCCCCGACAGATAATGCAACATGCCCATACACATGAATAGAACAAATGTAGTCCTATCTAGGCTACGTTTGATCTGTTTACTGGCAGTACATGTTCTCTGCATGGGACACAAAAGTGTAGTAGACCACATCTATATGCCACATTTGTACTATTAATGTCTATTAATGGCTGAAGCTATGTTGTGGTCTCGAATTGGGTACTTTTTTCCCATAGCCTGTTGTATTCCTGCAATGTAGCAAATAATGCAGTGTGAACCCAGCCTAAATGACACTTGATGCCTGGGGAAGAAGGGAGGGGGGCTCTTGTACAGATTTTGTATCAGGGCCCTGAATCTTCAAATTAAATATCTGTTACAGTCTGTGATTTGATGTTACCATGATGGGGAGGCACGTACCTATCATCCGGTCTCCTGTTTACATTGCAAGATGTTTAGTCATTTATTTAGGACAAAAATACTACTGAAACTCCGATACCTGTAGACTCCATAGCAACCACATGACTTGCGTTTGATGGCATCTTACTATACTGCTCTTAATCTGCACACACCTCCAATGATAGGTAGAAAATTAACTGAAAAATATCTGAATTTCCAGTTTATTTATCCCACACACAGCAAAACGCAGCAGTAGCTGATAAAAAATTAGTTATTTTATTTTAGTGGATCGTGTAGACTACTGTAAAAGATGTTTTTTACAAATCGCTTGGAATAATTATTTCTCTGGTATAATATTATGAATTGACTACAAGTAAAGGTCAGCAGCAATTGAAGTAATGTAATGTATAATTGGACCATGTATGGATTTAGAATGAAAAGGTCAGTCACATCCCTCCAACTGGAAACTACGAAATTATTGCTTCAAAGCTTCATTCATTCATGAAAACAAAATATGGAAAATGCAAAATCATCAGTTACAGATAGGTTTTAATTCTTAATGTAAAAGGTGTTTCTGCTGGTAACAGATTTCAAAGACTTTCCATATGTCTTATACCCTGTCTTATGACAACCTTGAAGGACAAAGCTTTATGAGATGTGAAGTCCTCAATGTTGTACAAATTACTTGAAATCAATGAGACCACTGATGTTATAAATGATGAAATTGAGTTCAGGTTATGAAAGTCTCAAACTCTGATGATTTATTTTTATATTCTTGCTGTATCATTTAAGGCAGGGACGAGAACCCATGCAATGAACATTATATTAGCCTATATTATAGGCCCATAGCAAATGAGTTAGTATATAGATTAGAAGAATGTCATAGACTGAAAATCTAATTTTGCTGCCCAACCCACTAGTCTTACAAGGATGTCACTACTATAAATTTAGCTTTTCTGTGTTTCTAACACTCTGCTCAGTTAACCCTCAATAACTAGTATTTTCGTTTAAATAGGTTTTACAAAGGAGAAAAATTATTGTTGGAAGCTTGCAAATTAAATAAGAAACATTTTCACCCTTCATCATTATTTAAAATTCTCTGCCATTTTTGTTTTAGCTGCTACCTTAAACATCCACAGTTTACAGCTCGTCTCCAGAGGATGCAACTAGTGACCAGATCTCCTCAGTCCTGGCTGCACATGCTCAGACATTACCTCTCCTTTCAGGCAGCTACTGTCGGTCTCTTCCCTGCTTAAAAATTACACACATTCACACATACACTGAGTATTTAACCCCAAGTGCTATCATTCTACTCCTGTACTCTGTACTCCTCAGTAATTAGTCAAAAGGGCAAATAAACATAAGGAAAAAAGAAACCTCATTCAGATATGTGCATTGAGAAAAAAAATCCCTGTTTGGTTCCTGCAGAGATTCGAACCTAGGACCCCTATGCTGAATATCAGAAGTGTTGACCTTTTTTGACTAGAGTGAGCATACTGTAGGGAAAGGCATGGTGATGTCAAGCCTGCTGGATCACATGTTATACAGTTTAAACTAATCCTACATGCCCCCTTTTGAACACACTGAAAGCTGAAGCTGGATAAACCAGGCATGAAAGTCCTTTGTGATAAAACTCTTTTAAGCAAATAAAGTTTTGGAATTTAATAAAATATTTTCTGTGGGTATGAATTTTTCAGTTTTTAGTGCTGGTAATTGATGACTTTTCCAAATACATTAAACTTTTGACTTTACTTTAGTCGGGAGATAATAGAGATTCTATCTACTCTGAGTGCAAACAGGTCGCTACCCATCCATATCTCTGTTATCGGATTAGAACAGACAGCAGGGAGTGATGTCACCATGGTTGGAGGGTTTACTCCAAGCAGACTAATTATCTCTTATATAATTAGCTTTTGTTTACAGATAAGCACTTGTATTCACTGTTCAGAGAACTTGTAGCTTTGTTTGCTGAAGATTGCTTATCCTACACTGCTCTTTGTAATGTCTCAACTATTTAAAGAGAAGATAAATATGCTAATCACTGCTAAAGAACCATCCACAGGCAGAATGAAAAAAAACTGGCTGTGAATGAAACTTTCATGGTGAAAAAAAAACCTTGAAAATTTTGCCCCAAAAGGATGTAGGGTAAAGAGGTTTGAATCAATATTGTTTGTATGTAAACTATAAATCCCAAGCTTTTTTTCCTTATAAGGCATTTCAGCTTGAGCAAATCCATTTTGTGGGGAATGGAGCAATTATGAGAAGCTAAGATGGCTGCGGGTCAGGTGTGACCATTTTTTCTGTTTCCTCAAAATGGAACCCTCCGCATTTTCCCCTTTCCCGAAGTTTAGTTTTACTGGGGAAATTGACTGAGTTTTGGGTGATGCAATCCCCAAGACTTTGTTTCCCCGAGACAACGTGGGCCAAAGAAATTTTTAGAAGCTGCCTAAATATGGACATACGTCCGTTCCCCTCTCCTCTATTGCTTTTGCGCTTTCTTGATTACAATCAACAAATAGTTGATTGCATTGTCTTGTCAGAATTTCTTGGAAAAAGAATGAATTTTTATCCAGAACTCTTGTGTCTGACCAGTTTCTATGGCCGTACATTTTCCCCTTTT
>JAODAL010073576.1:0-14687 GCA_025379985.1 Phyllomedusa bahiana
CCAAAGGAGAAGCAGGTGATAACCTGGAGAGGGAGGCGCATAACCTGGGGGAAGGGCCCCTAAAACGGAGGGAGGGGGGGAATACACTGGGAAGGCAGGCCATAACTGGAGAGGAGCAGGTGCATAGACCTGGAGAGGAGCAGGGCAAGACCTGAGAGGGGCAGCGCATACACCTGGAGAGGAAACAGGCGCAAAACCTGGAGAGGAGCCCGGCAATACACTGGAGAGGAGCAGGATCATACACCTGGAGAGGAGCAGGCTCATACACCTGGAGAGCAGCACGCGCATACACCTGGAGAGGAGCAGGCGCATATACCTGGAGAGGAGCAGGCGCATATACCTGGAGAGCAGCAGGTGCATACACCTGGAGAGGATCAGGTGCATACACCTGGAGAGGAGCAGGTGCATACACATGGAGAAGAGCAGGTGCATACACCTGGAGAGGAGCGGGGGCATACACCTGGAGAGTAGCAGGTGCATATACCTGTAGAGGAGCAGGCGCATACACCTGGAGAGGAGCAGGCGCATAGACCTGGAGAGGAGCAGGCGCATACACCTGGAGAGGAGCAGGCGCATATACCTGTAGAGGAGCAGGCGCATATACCTGTAGAGCAGCAGGAGCATATACCTGGAGAGGAGCAGGCGCATACACCTGGAGAGGAGCAGGCGCATACACCTGGAGAAGAGCAGGCACATACAGCTGGAGAGGAGCAGGTGCATAGACCTGGAGAGGAGCAGGCGCATACACCTGGAGAGGAGCAGGCGCATATACCTGGAGAGGAGCAGGAGCATACACCTGGAGAGGAGCAGGTGCATACAGCTGGAGAGCAGCAGGCCCATACACCTGGAGAGGAGCAGGGGCATATACCTGGAGAGGAGCAGGTGCATACACCTGGAGAGGAGCAGGCACATACACCTGAGAGAGATGCATACTACCTGGAGAGGAGAGGCGCATAACCTGAGAGGAGCAGGCGCATACACCTGGAGAGGAGCAGGCGCATACACCCTGAAGGGAGCAGGTGCATACACCTGGAGAGGATCAGGCGCATACAGCTGGAGAGGAGCAGGCGCATACACCTGGAGAAGATAAGGTGCATACACCTGGAGAGGAGCAAGCACATACACCTGGAGAGGAGCAGGTGCATATACCTGGAGAGGAGCAGGTGCATACACCTGGAGAGCAGCAGGCGCATATACCTGGAGAGGAGCAGGCGCATACACCTGGAGAGCAGCAGGCGCATACACCTGGAGAGGAGCAGGCGCATACACCTGGAGAGGAGCAGGCGCATACACCTGGAGAGGAGCAGGCGCATATACCTGGAGAGGAGCAGGAACATACACCTGGAGAGGAGCAGGTGCATACACCTGGAGAGCAGCAAGCGCATACACCTGGAGAGCAGCAGGCGCATACACCTGGAGAGCAGCAGGCGCATACACCTGGAGAGGAGCAGGCGCATATACCTGGAGAGCAGCAGGCGCATACACCTGGAGAGGAGCAGGCGCATACACCTGGAGAGGAGCAGGCGCATACACCTGGAGAGGAGCAGGCGCATACACCTGGAGAGGAGCAGGCGCATACACCTGGAGAGGAGCAGGTGCATAGACCTGGAGAGGAGCAGGCGCATAGACCTGGAGAGGAGCAGGCGCATAGACCTGGAGAGGAGCAGGCGCATACACCTGGAGAGGAGCAGGCGCATACACCTGGAGAGGATCAGGTGCATACACCTGGAGAGCAGCAAGCGCATACACCTGGAGAGCAGCAGGCGCATACACTTGGAGAGGAGCAGGTGCATAGACCTGGAGAGGAGCAGGCGCATAGACCTGGAGAGGAGCAGGGGCATACACCTGGAGAGGAGCAGGCGCATACACCTGGAGAGGAGCAGGCGCATACACCTGGAGAGGAGCAGGCGCATAGACCTGGAGAGGAGCAGGCGCATACACCTGGAGAGGAGCAGGTGCATACACCTGGAGAGGAGCAAGCACATACACCTGGAGAGGAGCAGATGCATACACCTGGAGAGGAGCAGGTGCATATACCTGGAGAGCAGCAGGCGCATACACCTGGAGAGGAGCAGGTGCATACACCTGGAGAGCAGCAGGCGCATACACCTGGAGAGCAGCAGGCGCATATACCTGGAGAGGAGCAGGCGCATATACCTGGAGAGGAGCAGGCGCATACACCTGGAGAGGAGCAGGTGCATACACCTGGAGAGCAGCAAGCGCATACACCTGGAGAGCAGCAGGCGCATACACCTGGAGAGCAGCAGGCGCATACACCTGGAGAGGAGCAGGCGCATATACCTGGAGAGGTGCAGGCGCATACACCTGGAGAGGAGCAGGCGCATACACCTGGAGAGGAGCAGGCGCATATACCTGGAGAGGAGCAGGCGCATATTCCTGGAGAGCAGCAGGTGCATACACCTGGAGAGGAGCAGGCACATACACCTGGAGAGAAGCAGGAGCATACACCTGGAGAGGAGCAGACGCATACACCTGGAGAGGAGCAGGCGCATACACCTGGAGAGGAGCAGGTGCATACAGCTGGAGAGGATCAGGCGCATATACCTGGAGAGGAGCAGGTGCATATACCTGGGGAGGAGCAGGCGCATACACCTGGAGAGGAGCAGGCGCATATACCTGGAGAGGATCAGGTGCATACACCTGGAGAAGAGCAAGCACATACACCTGGAGAGAAGCAGGAGCATACACCTGGAGAGGAGCAGACGCATGCACCTGGAGAGGAGCAGGCACATACACCTGGAGATGAGCAGGCGCATACACCTGGAGAGGAGCAGGCGCATATACCTGGAGAGGAGCAGGTGCATAGACCTGGAGAGGATCAGGTGCATACACCTGGAGAGGAGCAAGCACATACACCTGGAGAGAAGCAGGAGCATACACCTGGAGAGGAGCAGACGCATACAACTGTAGAGGAGCAGGCGCATACACCTGGTGAGGAGCAAGAACATACACCTGGAGAGGAGCAGGTGCATACACCTGGAGAGCAGCAAGCGAATACACCAGGAAGAGCAGCAGCGCATAACCTGAGAGCAGCAGCGCATTACCTGGAGAGGAGCAGTCGCATACACCTGGAGAGGATCAGGCGCATATGCCTGGAGAGGAGCAAGACCATACACCTGGAGAGGAGCAGGTGCATACACCTGGAGAGCAGCAAGCGCATACACCTGGAGAGCAGCCGGCGCATACACCTGGAGAGCACAGAGCATAACCTGAGAGGTAGCAGGCACATATACCTGGAAAGCAGCAGGCCGATACACCTGGAGAGGAGCAGGCGCATACACCTGAGAAGAGCCGGATACACCTGAAGAAGATCGGCCGCATACACCGGAAAAGGAGCAGGCCTACCCTGAGAGGAGGAGGCGCATATACCTGGAGGGAGGAGGAAACATACCCTGGGAGAGCAGGCGCATACCCTGAGGGGAAGGCGGTTTCATATATCTGGAGAGGAGCAGGGCTATAAAAATTTCCTGGAGAGCAGCAGTGGCCCTACACCTGGAGAGGAGAGGCCATACACCTGGAGAAGGGGGAGGTGATAACCTGAGGGAGCAGGGCATACACCTGGGGAGGGGCAGGTGCATATACCTGATAGGAGCAGGCGCATTACCCCTGGAAGAGGAGTCAGCGCATATAACCGGAGAAGATAAGTGTGCATACACCTGGAAGGAGCAAGCCATACACCGGAGAGGAGCAGTGCATAACCTGGAGAGGAGCAGGCACATACACCTGGAGAGGAGCAGGCGCATACACCTGGAGAAGATAAAGGGGCTACACCTGGAGGAGCAGCCATACACCTGGAGAGAGCGGTGCATAACCTGGAGAGGAGCAGGGCATACACCCGAGAGGAAACAGGCGCATATAACCTGGAGAGGAGAGGTGGCATACCCTGGAGGAGCAGGCCCTATACCTGGAGAGAAGCAGGTGCATACACCTGGAGAGAGCAGGCGCATAAACCTGGAGAGGAGCAGGTGCATATACCTGGAGAGGAGCAGGCGCTTATAACTGGAGAGAAGGTGCATATACCTGGAGAGGAGCAGCCGCATACACCTGGAGAGGATTATGCGCATATACCTGGAGAGGAGCAGGCGCATATACCTGGAGAGGAGCAGGCGCATACACCTGGAGAGGAGCAGGCGCATACACCTGGAGAGGAGCAGGCGCATACACCTGTAGAGGAGCAGGCGCAAACACCTGGAGAGCAGCAGGCGCATACACCTGGAGAGGAAACAGGGGCATATACCTTGGAGAGAGCAGGCGCATAAACCTGGAGGCAGCAGGGGCAAAATACCTGGGAGAGCAGGCGCATACCCCTGGAAGGATCAGGCCGCATACCCCTGAAAAGACCGCGCATACACCTGGAGAGGAGCAGCGCATACACCTGAGAGGACAGGCGCATAACCTGGAGAGGAGGGGCCCTACACCTGGAGAGAAACAGGGCATATACCTTGAGAGGGTGCAGGCGCATACACCTGGGGAGAGCAGCCATACACCTTTGGGGAGGAAGCGGATATCCTGGAGAGAGCAGGTGCATACACCTGGAGAGGAGCAGGGGCATACACCTGGAGAGTAGCAGCGCATACCCCCTTGGAGAGGAGCGGTGCAACCCCCTGGAGAAGAGCAGGCCTAAAACCTTGGGAGTGAGCAGGCGCATAACCTGAGGAGCAAGAACAACACCTGAGATGGAGCGGTCATACACCTGGAAGAGCAGCAAGCAAATAAACCCGGAGAGAAAGCTCACAAGCAGCCATATACCTGGAGGAGCAGGGATATACCTGGAGAGGGCAGGCGCATAATAAAGGGATACACCTGAAAAGGAGCCGGCGCATAACCCTGGAGAGGAGCAGGCGCATACACCTGGAGAGGAGCAGGCGCATTTCACCTGGAGAGGAGAGGCAACCTGGGGTGACAGGCCATAACCCCGGAGAGGCAGGCGCAAACGGGGCGGCATACACCTGGAGAGGAGCAGGCGCATACACCATGGAGAGGAGCATACCTGGAGAGACAGGTGCATACACCTGGAAAGGAGCAGGCGCATAACCTGGAGAGGAGGCAGGGATAACCTGGAGAGGAGCAGGCGCATAAACCTGGAGAGGGGCAGGCGCATACACCTGGAGAGGAGGCTAAAAGGGGCGGGGATAACCTGAAGGGGCAGGGCATAACTGAGGGGCAGGGCATACACCTGGAGAGAGCAGGCGCAACACCTGGGAGCAGGCCCTATACCGGAGAGGAGCAGGGCATATACCTTTAGAGGAGCAGGCCATAACCTGAGGGCACAGGGATAACCTGGAAGGAGCAGGCGCATAACCGAGAGAGGGCGCATACACTAGGAGAGCGCCCAAAACAGGCGCATAACCTGGAGAGGAGGAAGGACATACACCTGGAGAGGAGCAGGGCATATACCTGGAGAGGTGCAGGCCCCATACACCTGGGAGGGAGCAGGCGCAATACACCTGGAGAGGAGCAGGGGGATACCCCGGAGAGGAGCAGTGCATACACCTGGAGAGGAGCAGGCGCATACACCTGGAAGGGGGCAGCCAAACACCTGGAGGGAGCAGCCATACCCTAGGAGCAGGGGGCATACATGGAAGGAGCGCGCTAACCGAAAGGAGGGCGCATACACCCGGAAGAGCAGCCATACACCTGGAGAGGAGCAGGCCATACCCCCCCTGGAGAAGCGGCCCCATAACCTGGGGAATGGGCAAACCCGGGGAGGAGCGGGGCATAACCGGAGGGCCGGCGCAACCCTGGGGAGGAGCAGGCGCAACCTGGGGAAAGGGGCAGGGGCCCTACACCTGGGGGAAAGGCGCAAACCTGGAAGGGGCAGCGCAACCCTGGGGAGGACAGGCGCATACACCCGAGGAGCAGGCCTACACCTGGGGGAAACAGCCCTACACCTGGAAGGGGCAGGCATACACCGGAGAGGAGCACGCATAACCTGGAGAGGAAGGGATTTAAAATGGGGAGAGCGGCGCATTAACCCAGAGACAGGGATATAAGGCACCCTACACCTGGAGAGACAGGGCCCCAACCTGGAGAGGAGCGGGCTATACCGGGAAGAGAGGGCCCCTAACCGGAGAGGAGCGGGCAAAACCTGAAGAAGGGCAAACCCGAAGGAAGCAGCCATAACCTGATGGAGGCAGGGCATACACCTGGGGGGACAGGCGCAACACCTGGGGAGCGGGGAAACCTGGAAGGGAGGGTTTTTCACCCGGGAGGACAGGGCTAATTTAAAGGGGCAGGGATAACCTGGGAGGAGCAGGCGCTACATCTGGGGTGGGCAGGGCAACCACCCGGGGTAAACAGGCGCTACACCCGGAGGGGCAGGGGCAAACCGGAGGAGGGCCAAAAACCCGGGAGGGGAAAAATACACCTGGAAGGGGCAGGGGCCCCCCCCCCCAACCCCACCTGGGGAGGAAAGGGGCAATACCTGGGGAGGGGCAGGCCATAACTGGAAGAGCGGGCTACACCTGGAAAGGGGAGCAGGGGCTTTTTAAACCCAAGGGGGGGGGGTTTTAGGGGAGAAACGCAACACCGGAAAAGGAAAGGGCCAAACCCCGGAAGGAGCGCGCATAACCTGGAGAGGCGGGCGCTACACCTGGAGGGAGCAAGGGGATACACCTGGGAGAGCAGGCGCATACACCCGGGGGGAGCAGGCGAACACTGGAGAGGGCCCCGGACAAAACCTAGGGAGCAGGGCCTACCCTGGGGGGCAGGCGATCACCCGGGGAGGAGCAGGCGCATACACGGAGGGAGCCGCATACACCTGGAGGAAAACAGGCGCATAACCGGGGGGGGAGCGGCGCATAAAACCCCCGGGGAGGGGGCAGGCGCATTAAAGGAGGGGGGCAGGGGATACACCTGGGAGGAGAGGGACACCCCGGAGAGGACAGGCCATAACGGAAGGAGAGGTGCATAACCTGGAGGGGGCAGGGAAACCTGGAAGAAAGGGCATAACTGAGAAGGGCAGGGCAAAACCTGGAGAGGAAGGGGCGCATTTCACCGGAGGGAGCGGCATAATTTGGGGAAAAGCATGGGAACACGGAAGGTGGCAGCAACACCTGAGGGGAGCGGCCCTACACCTGGGGTGGGGAGGGGGCTACCCGGAAGGGGGCAGGGGCATACACCGGAAAAGCGCGCATATCCTGGAGGGAAAGGGAAAACACCGCAGAAAACAGGGGGCCCTAACCTGGGGAGGAGAGGGGCCAAAAACCTGGAAGGGGGGCAGGCGCTAACTGGGGAAAAGCAGGGCGATAACCTGGGGGGAGAAAGGGAAAAAACCCGGAAGGGGGCACCCCAAAAACCTGGGGAGGGAAAGGTGAATACCCCGGGGAGGACAGGGGGCATAACCCGGAGAGGGCGGCTAACCTGGAGGGAGCACCATAACCCGGAGAGGGGCAGGCGCTAAACCCGGAGGGGGGGGCATAATGGAGAAGAGGGCATACACCCCGGGAGGAAAGGGCAACCCCGGGGGGGGCCCCCATAACCTTGAAGGACGGGGGCAAAACCTGGTAGGAACAGGGGAAACACCTGGGAGACAGGCGATACACCTGGAGGGAGCAGGCACACCGGAAGGAGCAGGCCATACATGGGGGGAGAGGGGCCCTAACCTGGAGGGACAGGCGTAACCCTGGAGGAGAAAACGCATAACCTTGTAGGCACCCGGGTTACACCTAAAGGGGGGGGCAGGGCCCTACACCCGAGAAGCAGGCCATAACTGGAGGGGCAGGGCCCTACACCTTGGGGGGACAGGCGCATACACTGGAGAGGAGCAGGGCATTACCTGGAAAAGAAAGGCATAACCTGGAGAGGGGCAGGCCAACCTGGGGGTGGGGAAAGGGGATAACCTGAGAGGAGCAGGGGCATAACCGGAGAGGGCCCCGGGCATTAAAACCCGGAGGGAGCAGGGGCAAACACCCGAAGGGAGCGCCATACACCTTAGTGGGGCAGGCGCAAAACCTTGGGGAGCAGGGCTAACCTGGGGGGAGCGGGCATAACCTGAGAGGAAGGGCATATACCGGAGGGAGGCCCGGGCATACACCGGGAAGGAGGGAAAAGGGCCAAACCTGGGAGACGGGCAAAAACCTGGAGGAGCAGGCCAAACCCGGAGTGGGAAAAGGATAAGGGAAAGGGCAGGCCCAAGGGAAATGGGGGGTTAGGGAGGCCATTTTTAAAGACCGGCGTACACCAATGGGAGGCCTTTCCGGGGGCAGCCAATTTTTTGGAGGAGGGGGCCCCCAAAAAAAGCCCCCAAACGGTTTGCTCGCAACCGGTTTTGGGGCCCTGGGGTGCTTCCAAAATGGAAAGAGGCGGGGTTTACCCACAAAAAAGGGGGCACCCCGAACCCAAAACAGCGGGGTTTTTGGTGTTTTGGGGCCCCCCAAAAATTTTGGACAAACCATAACAAATACGTCCCCTTGGGAGCCTAACCCCAGCGGAAATTTTTGCAAATAAATACAAGGATACACAAAGGGAAAAAAAACAAATAAAAACATGAACCCTTAAGATTAAAACCCAAGAAAACAGATAATTTAAAATTTAAAAAGTGATCCCGAAAAAAATACCCCCAAAATTACCCCCACCCTGATACAATAAAAATAAACACCCAGGAAAAAAACCCAAAAAATAAAAAAAACCAGTTTTTATAAAAAGTGAAAAAATGCAATAAAAAAAATTAAAAAAACGGAAATAAAATTTTTCCCCAAAACCCCCTTAAAAAAAAACTTCCATAAAAAATTAACCCAAAAATTTTTCATTAGATAAAAACCAATTTAAGGAAGGAAACCCAAAAAAAATTTTACATATTGAATAATTCCCGTAAAAACAGAAAACAAAAAATCAGTGTCGGTGTTAAAACCCTTTTTAAAAAGAAAAAATTAAAAAAGATCCCAAAAAAGTTTAAAAAACCCGGAATCTAGTTATAAAATAAAACAACCCTTATAAGTTGAAAAAGTTTTCGTGAACATTTTGATTAAATAAAACAAAAAAAATACAGTAGATACAATGTATTTAAAAATATAATAAGATAGAAAACCCCAAATAATAAAATAAAAAAAAATAAATAGATAAATTATAGAAGAATAACCCAAAATAAATAAATACAAGAAACAGATAGATCAAGTATAGAAAAATTCACATATATACAATAATACAAGATGATTTAAAAAACACAGTAAACAATAGAAAAAAAAAATATACAGTAATACAAAATAGATTTTAAATACAGGGATATACGATAGATAAAAAATTAAATACAAAAAATATATAAATAAAAACCCGTATATAAATAGATAAAAGTTGATAATAAAACCACAGTATTTTTAAAAGATAATAAATATAAAAAATAATAAAATTTTAGAAAAATAAACAGATAAAACAAATAGATAAATAAAAAATAAATAAATAAAAATACGAAGATACTGTATAATAAAATACACAAATAAATAAAAAGATAGATAAACAATACAATGATACAAATTTTTAAATAGAAATACAAGTATAAAAAATAAAACCCAAAATAAAAAAATACCATTTAAAACAATAATAAATATAGTAGAAATCCCAAATATATACAGATAAAAACAAATATTTCAGAAGATACAAAATAAGATAGAAAAAACACAGGGTATTTACGAAGAACAAGTAAGATAAAATACACATAAAATTAAAAATAGTCAAGTAAGATAAAAAAACAGTAAAAAAGTTAGTATCAAGTTATAAAACAATATATCCCCAAAATAAAGAAATTTAAAAAAACAATATACAGATAGATACAATATAGTAAAGATTAAAATAAATAGATCAAAAAAATATAGATAAAATACAAGGGATAACAGTAGATACAAGTATAATAAAATAACAAAAATAAAACAGATAGATACAATATATTACAATAATACAAAGTATAGATAAAATACACAATATACAATAATACAATATAAAAAAAATAAATATATATAAATAAACAAGTATAAAAAGATAGATACAAGTTTAAAAATAAAAACATTATAGATAGAAATAAAAGTTTTGTTAAAATACAATTTAAAAAAATTTAACTGATCAAATACAATATATGAAAAGAAAGATACAATATTTTTAAAAGGATAGATAAAAGTAAATACAGATAAGGATTACAAGTAAAAATGCAAAATAGATACAATTAAAATATGGGGAAAGCACGGGTTATAACAGATGGGAATACAAATAAAAAATATAAAAAATACAAACTGATGCACAAAAATTTTCTTTTTAAAAAAACAGTTTTTTTCTTTTCAAAAAATTTTCCAGAAAACTTTCTACTAAAACAGCAAAAAAACGCTTTTTTGGGGTAAAAGTTTTAAATTCTAAAAAACAAAAAAAATTCCAAAAGGTTTTTTTGGGTTTAACCGAACTTTTTTAAACCCCCTTTTCCCGGTCAAAATTTTTCTGGCTATTCCTTTTTTTTTCCTCCTCCCCTTTCCCAAAGGGAAGTGAACTTTTCATAATTTTCCCCATCTACAGCAACCCTAAAAAGGGCTTTTTTTTTCAGAAACAAATGGGCTTATTAATGGGGCAAAATTCAAAAACTGGGGCGGCACAAACCATTACGGAGATTAAAAATTTTTGGGACCCTGAGGGCGGGCCAAAACCAAATTTCCCTAAAATTCTTCTGTCCTCTTTGACCATTTTTAGTGCCTGTGGAGCTGCTGATTTTATGTTGTGTTTGCATTTCTTTTGGCCGCCACTTCAGCGTGAGCCTATACATTTCATCTTCACAATGGATGTGCTGACCAGATTTTGTTTTTTGTCTGCTTACATGGGGAAGTGGTGGCCCCCATCTTGGTTTTTGCACTCCACCCATCTACACAGATCAGGTGATAGCTGGAATCTTCTGTCCCTGAAATGTGGAGGTCTGGACAGACACCAAGAGGTTCCCACTCTGGATTGGGGTCACCTTGCCGTTGGTGGATGGGCACGCACATAAAGAACCTCAACATTCTCATAGATTCCAAAGTAGCAGAAAAGCTTTTCCAAAAACTTCCTGTGTCCCCTTTGACCGTTTTTGGTGCCTGTGTTGCTGCTGATATTGGGTGGTGTTTGCACTACTTTTCACTGGTGCCATTGACCATAGAATGTACTGGGAGACAGGAAAAAAAAATCTAAGTCTGCGAAATGTTTAAAAACCCCTCCGTGCTCTATGTTTGCAGGGCTTGGAGTTTCTGGCATTGCCTCTGTGATATAATTGATGTGTTCTCTGGGTTCTGCAGGTTTATACGATTCTGCTGATACCAAAGATGTTTGGGTCTCGTTTGGTTTTACTACTTTCAAACAACAACAAAAAAAAACTCCTCTCAATTTCCTAGACTCCCCTGCGGCGCCGTTATCTTGCCAGCTCTGTCCCCTATGGACTCGGCAAGGTCTCGTCGTTTGCGGGTGAAGGGCACTATTTTATTGGGGCCATTTTGGGATAGAAGTGACTTTTGATCACTTTTTAATTCAATTTTTGGGGGACGTGAATTGACCAAAAAGTTCCACAAATTTGGTGTTTGCAAATTGTCCTTCTCTGATGCTCAGTGCACGGGATGAATGATGTTATAGTCAACATTTACGGAAGTAGGAACAACAATTATCTGTCACTTTTTTTGTTTCCTTCTCCTTGTGCAGAGGCTACCTCCTCCCTCTTGTGCAGATACTAACTCCTATCTTTATTCAGAGGCTACATCCTGCTCTTTTGTGTAGAAGCTACCTTCTCCCCTCTTGTGTTGAACCACCTTGTGCAGAGGCTACCTCCTTCTCGCTTGTGCAGGGGCTACCTCCTCCCATCTTGTGTAGAACCACCTTGTGCAGAGGCTACCTCCTCCCCTCTTGTGTAGAACCACCTTGTGCAGAGGCTACCTCCTCCCCTTGTGTAGAACCACCTTGTGCAGAGGCTACCTCCTCCCCTCTTGTGTAGAACCACCTTGTGCAGAGGCTACCTCCTCCTCTCTTGTGCAGAGGCTACCTCCTCCCCTTGTGTAGAACCACCTTGTGCAGAGGCTACCTCCTCCCATCTTGTGTAGAACCACCTTGTGCAGAGGCTACCTCCTCCCCTCTTGTGTAGAACCACCTTGTGCAGAGGCTACCTCCTCCCCTCTTGTGTAGAACCACCTTGAGCAGAGGCTACCTCCCTTGTGTAGAACCACCTTGTGCAGAGGCTACCTCCTTCTCGCTTGTGCAGAGGCTACCTTCTACGTTCTTGAGTAGAGGCTACCTCCTCCCATCTTGTGTAGAACCACCTTGTTCAGAGGCTACCTCCTCCCCTCTTGTGCAGAGGCTACCTCCTCCTCTCTTGTGCAGAGGCTACCTCCTCCCCTTTTGTGTAGAACCACCTTGTGCAGAGGCTACCGCTCCAATTTGTGAGAAAAAAAACCTTGTGCAGGGGGGGGGGGGACTTCCTCCTCCCATTTGTAGAGGCGAATCATCCCCTCTTGGGTAGAACCACCTTGTGCCAAGGCTACCTCTTTCCATCTTGTGTAGAACCACCATATGTAGAGGCTACCTCCTCCCCTTTTGTGTAGAACCACCTTTGAGAGGTACCTCTTCCATCTTGTTAAACCACCCGTCAACTACCTCCTCCCCTTGTTAAACCCCTTTGCATGCAGAGCTACCCCCCTTTTGTCCCCTTTTAACACCTCCTCCCTCTTGTTAAACACCTTTTCAGAGGCACCTCCCCACTTGGTAGCCCTTGTGCAAGGGCCCCCCTCCCCTCTTGTTAGAACACCTTGTCAAGGCCCCCCTCCCATTTTTAGAAAAAACCTTTTGCAGGGACCCCCCCCCCTTGTTAAACCACGTCAAGGCTACCCCCCCCCTCTTTGTAAACCACCATGCAAGGGTCCTCCTCCCCTCTTGGGTAAACCACTTTTTCAAGGCTACCTCCTCCCCTTGTGAGAACCCCCTTTGCAAGGGTACCCCTCCCCTCTTTGTAAACCACCTTTTAGAGGGTACCCTCCCTCTTTGTGAACAACTTTGCAGAGGCTACCTCCTCCCCCCGGGCCCCTTTTTCAGGGAGCTACCTCCCCGTTCCAATTTAAGGCTCCTCCTCCCCTCTTGTGTAGGGGCCACCTTGTCGAGGCTACCTCCCCCCTCTTGTGAGAACCACTTTTCAGAGGCACCCCCTCCCCCCCTGTTAAACCCCCTTGTGCGAGGGACCCCTCCCTCTTGTGTAGAAACCTTGGCAAGGGGTACCTCCCCCCCTTGGTAGAACCACCTTGTGCAAGGCACCTCTTCCCCTCTTTTGAAACACCATGCAGAGGGTACCTCCCCCCCCCTTTTTGTAAACCACCTGGCAGAGGGTTCCTCTCCCTCTTTTTAGAACCACCCTCAGAGGCTACCCCCCCCTCTTTTTGTTAAAACCCCTTGGAGAGGTCCTCCTCCCTTGTGAGAACCACCTTGTGCAGAGGCACTTTTCCCTCTTGTGTAAACAAATGAGAGGCTACCTCCCCCTCTTTTGTAGAACCACCCTTTGCAAGGGTCCCCTCCCCTTGGTAGAACCACTTGTGCAGGCTACCTCTCCCCCTTTTTGAAACCACCCGTGAACTACCTCCTCCCCCTTTGTGAAACCACCTTTGAGGGGAAGCTAAACCCCCCCTTGTGTGAAACCCCTTTGGAAGGTACCTCCCCCGCTTTTGTCCCCTTTTCAACTACCTTCTCCCCCTTTTGTGAACCCCGTGCAACTTCCCTTCCCATTTGTTAGAACCACCCCCGGCAGAGGCTACCTCCTCCCCTTTTGTAAACCACCTGTGCAGGGGAGGGGTACCCCCTTGTGTAGAACCACCTTGGAGGGGGCACCTCCTCCCTTTGGGAAACACCTTTTCAGAGGCTACCTCCTCCCCTTGTGTAGAACCACCTAGTGCAGAGGGACCTCTTTTCCCTCTTTTGTAGAACCACCACGTGAAGGACCTTCCCCTCTTGTTAAACCACCCTTTCTCAGAGGGTACCTCCCTTGTGTAGAACCACCTTGCGCAGAGGCTACCTCCTCCCTTTTTTAGATACACCTTGTCAGAACACCCTCCCTTTTAGAACCACCTTTTGGGAAAAGGCACCTCCCCCCTCTTTTGGGAGAACCACTTTTTACAGAGGCTACCTCCTCCCCTTGTGTAAACCACCCGTGCAAGGCTACCTCCCCCCTTTTTTAAACCACTTTTTTACGAGGTACCTCCTCCCCTTTTAGAAACCCCCTTTTTGCAAGGGGACTTTCCCCCCCTTTTTTAAACCACCTGGCAGGGCTACCTCCTCCCCCCTTGTGTAAAACCACCTGTGCAAACACCCCCTCCCCCCTTTTGTAGAACCACCCGGCAAGGTACTCCTCCATCTTGTGTAGAAAAACCGGCACCCCCCCCGTGCAAGGGACCCCCTCCCTCTTTGAGAACCCCCCCGCGAGCCAGGGAAGGGACCTCCTCCCTCTTTGTGAACCACCGGGCAAGGGTACCCTTCCTTCCCCCTTGTGGGGAACCCCACCCCTTTTTTCAGGGCTAACCCCCCCCTTGTGTAGAACCACCCTTTGGGGGGCAGGCTACCTCCCCCCTTGTGGAACCCCTTGTGCAGAGGGTCCTCCCCCCATCTTTTGTAGACCACCTTTGCAGAGGCTACCCCCCCTTTCCCCCCTTCCCCGTGAAACCATTGTCAGAGGGTACTCCTCCCTCTTTGTTTAAACC
>JAODAL010073577.1:0-14686 GCA_025379985.1 Phyllomedusa bahiana
ACCTTTTAGATTTTCGTTGGTATGGAATAGAAAAGGTAGAATGCCCCGTAAAGGGAAAAGGGGACTGGCAGCACAATGGCGTCTGCGCGAAGCGCCTGGAAAATATGAAATAGAAACACGGTTCCCTTTAGGAATGAACTATAGGAACGATTTAGCTTATTTTATAATGTTATTCTGATTCATATTTCCTTTTATAACATCATCACATTGTATATAATAAATGCAATTATTTCAATGTAATACCACAGTATAGTTTTTAGCTCTGTTATTTTTATCTTAAGGGGAAATGACGTCGTAATGTGAGTACCGCCCCTTTTAGCTATTTAAGATGAAACAAAAAATGTAAGCATTACCGTGAACAAGGGCAATATGAGAATGCCCCAAACGCGTTGGTCGATCCCCTGTACCCCCTACATCCACGGATGGAAATAAAGGCATACATTTTTAAACACAGAAGAATCGCTGGTTCTAATCTTCTTTTTGCTGAAGTACTTGTCTAGCAGGATTCTGGGAACCTGTGAACCGTGCGGATCACTGCTGTGAATTTCAGCCAGGCAAAGAAGCAGGTGCAACGGATTCCACATTATGGTGAGCAGCGTTCATTTGTATAAGAGAGACTATAAAAAACAGACATCAAGGGTGGAAGCCTGGTCTGAAAGCTTTGGAAGCACCCAATTGACCTATGTGCCAAACTGGGTGCAGATCGGTCCAAGAATTTGGCCGAGCATAAAGAACAGACACCGTTTACAGTGAGTTCCAATTTTTTTGTGAATATGTTAAGAACTGCCAGGATCCCGGAGCTCGACATTGTCCAACATATGGCCTTCATCATCTCGTCCTATTGCCATAATGCATCCTGGCACCATCTATTCCCCAGGTAGGTGATGCACCCGGCCGTCCACATGATGCCAGGACCCCTCAGCAGAACATTGCCCATCACCTCCATCATCTTGTCTTCTTCCTATAATGCATCTTAGCGCCATCTCTTCCCCAAGTAAATGACCCACCCGGCCGTCCACATGATGCCAGGAACCGCCAACAGAACATTGCCCATCACACTGCCTCCACCATCTTGTCTTCTTCCCATACTGCACCCTGGCACCATCTCTTCTCCAGATAAGTGATGCACCCAGCTGTCCAGATGATGCCAGGATCTCCCAGAAGAACATTGCCCATCACCTCCGCCATCTTGTCTTCTTCCCATAATGCATCCTGGGTCCACCTCTTCCCCAGGTAAGTGACACACCCAGCCATGCACATGATGCCAGGACCCCCCAGCAGAACATTGCCCATCACCTCCACCATCTTGTCTTCTTCCCATAATGCATCCTGGCACCATCTCTTCCCCAGGTAAGTGACGTACCCAGCCTTCCACATGATGCCAGGACCCCCCAGCAGAGCATTGCCCATCACCTCCGCCATCTTGTCTTCTTCCCATAATGCATCCTGACACCATCTCCTCTCCATGTAAGCATCACAGCCGGCTGTCCACATAATGACAGGACCCTCCAGCAGAACATTGCCCATCACCACCGCCATCTTGTCTTCGTCCCATACTGCATCATGGCACCATCTCTTCCCCAGGTAAGAGACACGCCCAGTCATCCACATGATGCCAGTGTCCCCCAGCAGAACATTTCCCATCACCTCCGCCATCTTGTCTTCTTTCCATACTGCATCTTGGTGTCATCGCTGTCAAGAACAGTAGATCTTAGAGAGTGTAAACCTGGTCTAAAATCTTTCTAATTGGCTTCCCGACGGTCCAGATATGGTGCAGCTTGGTCCCATAGTTTGGCCGGGCATGAAGAGCAACCGACATCAGAAATCCATCCTTATATGAAGATTATACCGTTTTTAGTTTTCTGACTGAAGAACAGTAATTTATTTGAGGTCAGCTTAGAGGCACAAGGTCAATTTTTTGCAGGAGGAGCTTTAGTTTTTTTAGGTATCATTTTGCCATAAGAGTTTAGACCCTTCCCGCTGCAGCTTTTGTTTCTGTTGCATTCTTTCTCTCCTTCCTAGGGTCATAACTTTTTTTATTTTTCTGTCTGCTCAGACGTTTGAGGGCTTGCTCTTTGCTGGACTAAATGTTATTTTTAATGCTGCCATTGACTGCACTGGGAAACCCACAGAAATTCCATATTGCGGGAATGTGTAGTTGTGCCATTTTTTTAGGGGGGGCTTCTTTTTATGGAGTTCACAGTGTGGTACAATCGCCGTGTTATCTGTATTCGGCAGGTCGGTGGGATTGTGCTGATCCTAAATGTGTAGTTTTCATTATGTTTTAGTACTTAAAAAAAAAAAATATTCTGTTGCCGCAGCGCCATTATCTGCCACCAATAACTTTTATCCCCATGGATGGACCCTGAACTGAAGGGCAGTTTTTATTTGTATCATTTTGGGATACAGGCGACTCTATGAGCAATTTTTTCCAATATTTTTTTGGGGGAACGCAAAGTGATCAAAAATGGGAATTTTTTTATTTTATTTACCAATTATGTAACTTTTTTATTTGTAAAAATGGCAGAAGGTGGGGGATTTGAACTTTTTTTTTGTATTTTTTTTTTTTTTAAAAAATTTTTTTTTTTTCTTGTTTTCCCCCGTAAGCCCCGCGTGTTTCCGGCCCCGGACTCTGGACTCCCCACGGCTTTTTTTCCCAGGGGCCGCGCAGAGCAGCAGCCAATGCTGGTACGGGGAGAAGCAGGGGGGGATTTTTTACCCCCCCTGTTTTTTTCCCGTGTATGTACATTACTCGGGGGGGGGTGTGAGCACCGCTTTCCCCACCCCCTGCGATGCTGATTCCTCATCGGCAGCCTCTGGGGCCCAGGAGACCCCTGGGAGCTACCCCGAAAACCAAGCCCCCGGGCCCTCCCCACGCTGCACAACCATGGGGAGGTGGTAAAAATTTTTTTTATTTTTATTCATTAGGCAGGGGGCATCTCCCTGGCATGGCGGGGGCTAATGGGGCTTTACCTACTACGGGGGGCATAGGGGGCATCTACCTGACTACTGGGGGGTATATGGGGTATCTACTGGTACTGGGGGCTTATGGGGCATCTACAGGGTTTTCCGGGGGGGGCTAATGGTTCTTACCGGGGTTCTGGGGGGAAGGGGAAATTTCCCTGGCTACAAGGGGGGGTGCATAGGGGGCATCTACGGGGGGCTACAGGGGGGCATTACCGGTTTGGGGGGGTATAGGGGGGGCCGACCTGGCTTGGGGGTTAATGGGACAAACCGGTACGGGGGGGCTACATAGGGCAGTCCCTGGCTACTGGGGGGCTATTGGGGCATCTCCGGGGCACGGGGGGTTGTATTGCGGGCCTCTCCCGGGCTATTTTGGGGGGGGCCTTTTGGGCATCTACCTGGCTAGGGGGGTATATGGGGCTCTACCTGGCTACTGGGGGGCTATGGGGGGGCACTACCTGGTACTGGGGGGGCTATATGGGCATCCCCCTGGTTACTGGGGGGCTTTTTGGGGCATTCCGGGTACTGGGGGGGTTATATGGGCATCTCCCGGGCTCGGGGGGGGTTATGGGGATTACCTGGCTACGGGGGGGCTAAAATGGGGCATCTCCCGGGCTCTGTGGGGAAAGGGGGGCATTTTTCCCTAGGGGTGGGGGGGGCTATATGGGAAAATCTACCTCTACTGGGGAGGGCTAAATGGGGGCACTACCTGGCAAAAACTGGGGGAGGGCTATATGGGATTACCGGCTCCAAGGACTAATGGGGCTTTTTTCCCTTGCTAAAAGGGGGCTATATGGAACATTCCCTGGCTACGGGGGGGCTATGTGGGGCTCTCCCCGGATATGGGGGGGGTTTTTAGGGCATCCCCCCCTGGCTCGGGGGGGCTAATGTGGCTTCTCCTGGTACTGGGGGGCTAAATGGGGCTTTACGGGCTATGGGGGGCTAAAAATTTGGGGCATTCCGGGCTATAAAGGGCTAAAGGGGGAATCTCCTGGCTATGGGGGGGGTTTTTGGGGATCTACCAGGTAAAGGACTTTGGGGGGCATGTTCCTTGCTACAGGGGGCTATATGGGGTATTTCCCGGGTCGGGGGGGGCTATATGGGGCATCTCCCTGGCGACTGGGGGGGTATAGGGACATCTACCTGGCTATGGGGGGCTTTTGGGGCATCTTTTGGCTACTGGGGGCTTATTGGGGATCTACCGGGAACGGGGGGGGCTATATGGGGCATCTACCTGGTTTACTGGGGGGCTAAGGGGGGCTCAACCTGGCTCTGGGGGCAAAAATGGGGCATTACCTGGTATGGGGGGAGCTTTGGGGGGCATTTACCTGGTACTGGGGGAGGGGCTTTTGGTTTTCATTACTGGTTCGGGGGGGAGGGCTATATGGGGCATTACCGGGGGCTAAGAGGACTTAGGGGGGAGTTCCTTGCTACAGGGGGGTATATGGGGCATCTACCTGGCTAAAAGAGGGCATAGGGAGCTCTATCGGGTAAAAAAAGGGCTTTGTGGGGCATTCCCTGGCCGGGGGGGCTAGGGGGGCTTCTGGTTCAGGGGTTTTTTTTTGGGGGGGGGGATCTCCTGGCTACAGGGGGACTAGGGGGGGATATGCCTGGCAAGGGGGCTTTGGGGGGGGCACCTACCGGTACGGGGGCTTTGGGGATCTCTTTTGATACAGGGGGGTTATGGGGTGCATCTCCCGGGTTTAAAGGGGGGGGGCTATTGGGGCATTCCCCGGGTTTTCAGGGGGGCTAGTGGGGATCCCCCGGGTTATGGAGGAGGGCTATATGGGGCATCTCCCGGCTACGGGGGGCTTTATGGAGATCTTCTGGCTCAAAGGGCTTGTGGGGCTTTCCCGGTACAGGGGCCCTTTTTGTGGGGGATCTCCCTTGTACAGGGGGCTATGTGGGACATTTTCTTGGCTACAGGGGGGTATGTGGGGATCTCCCGGTTTTACATTTTGGGGTTTATGTGGGGCTTCCCCGGGGGTAAGGGGGTATGTGGGGCTTTCCCCGGGGCTATAGGGGGGCATTTTTCTGGTACAGGGGGGCTATTACCTTGCCGGGGGACCCACCTGGTACGGGGGCTACCCCTGGCGCGGGGGCATGTTACTGGCTACGGGGGGGCTACTACCGGCTGCAGGAGGTATTACTACCGGGCTACGGGGGGCAAAAATTTTATATGGCTTCGGGGGAAATTATAAACTGTCATTCCAGGGGGCTTTATACCAACTTTTCTACCTAAAAGGGGTTATGCCTATCTACCTATGGGGGGGGGGGAAATATGTTCTTCCGGGTTCCCCCTAAAAGGACTTATTAAAATAGCAATACTGTACAAATTAAACAGTTAAGGAGAAATTCCATTTACCTGTTTTTAAAATTTTTTTTCGGCCCTTTTAAGGAGCCGGGGACTGATGGGGGCCCCTGGTGAAAAGGTTTGAAAAACCCCCCTAGGGATTGGACAATGGGCATGTTTGGTTGTACATTTCTGCAAAAATTAAAAAGTGCCTTGAAAAAAGTATTCCCCCCCTTGAACTTTTCCCCTTTTGCCACTTTTTAAAATTCAAAAATAAAGATATAAACTTTTTATTTTTTTCTAAGAATCAAAACAAGGGGAAATTTGGAAGTGGAAAAAAAATTTATTGGATTTTTTAAAAACTTTTGTAAAAAAATAAAAACTGAAAAGGGGGACGTGCAATATTTTTTCCCCCCCCTTTTCTTTCAGTGCAGCAAACTCCCCCCAGAAGTTCAGTGGATCTTGAATGGTCCAATGTTTCCAAAAAATGATGATATGAGAAATCTTGTGTAATCAAGTCTCCGTAAAAATGCCCTGCTTGTGATGTTCAGGGTGGAGATCATGAACCAAGGGAACACACCAGGAGTCCCTGAACTTTGTGGAGAATTTTAAAAAGCGGTTTTCCCCAAAACTTTAAAATCCCAAGGGCCCGTGCAAGGATATATTGAATGAAAGGGGGATCAGCCACTGCAAATCTCCCCAAGACCCGGGCCCGTCCCTTAAACTGCATCTCAAAAAAAGGGGAAAAGGGACTGATCAAGATGAAAAACCCAAGGGGCCCATGACCCCTCTGGGGAACGCAGAGATCCGCGGGTGGGTGAGTCCAAAGGGCAACAATTAACACGAAAAAAGGGCCTTTATAAAAGGCAAGAAAAGCCATTTCTAAAAGATTCCAAAAAATCCCCTGGGAGCACAAACTTTGGGGGAAGGGGGGGCCCCGCCTGGGATACCCCCAAAACATGTGGAGGAAGGGGGGCCCCCTGGGAGACAAAAAGATGTGGGCGAAGGGGCCCCCCGGGGGAACCAAACATGGGAAGAAGGGGCCGCCTGGGAGACCCCAAACATGTGGAAGAAGGGGGCCGCGGGGAGACACCAAACTGGGGGGTAAAGGGGGCCCCCAGAAAACCCAAACTGTGGAAGAAGGGGCCGCCTGGGAGACCCCAAACATGTGGAAAAGGGGCCCCCGGGGGAGCCCCCAAACATGTGGAAGAAGGGGCCCGGGCCTGAGAGAACCAAAATTGGGGAAAGGGGCCGCCCGGGAGACCCCAACCTGTGTGAAGGGGCCGCCTGGGAACCCCAAACTGGGGGAAAAAGGGGCCGCCGAGAGACACCAAACATGGGGGAAGAAGGGGGCTCTTGTCGTTTAAAAACCAAAAAATTTTTTGGCCACAATGAAAAATGATTTTTTGGCAAAAAAAAGCAACACAGCTCATCCCCCTGAACACCCCCCATCCCCACTGTCAAAACATGGGGGGGGCAGATCAGAAGCCCCAAGGAACCCCCATCCCACTGCCCCAAACATTTGGGGGGAAAAGAATATAAAGCCCAAAGGGAAACCCACACCATCCCCACTGTACACAGGTGGGGGCGCATATAAACCAAGGAACACACCTTCCCCCACTGTCAACAGGGTAAATGGCAAATTATGGTTTTGGGCTTTTCTTCGCAGGGACGGAAGGGGTTAAAAATTATGGGAAGATGGATGGAGCCAAATACAGGACCATTCTGGAAATAAAACCTGTTGAAGTCGCAAAAGACCTGAACTGGGACGGAGATTTATCTTCCAACAAAAATTTCCCAAACAAAAAATGGAAGGTTCCCAAAAAACCATTCCATGTTAGAATGGCCCCCAAATAAAAGTCCAACCTCTATCCCCAAACTGCGGAAAAAACTGAAAAAACTGTTTACAAACGCTCTTTATCCAAACCCCTGAGTCCAGCTCTACAAACGCTCTCCATCCAAAAACCCCCTGAGCTCCCGATGCTCACAAATGTCTCCATCCAAATCACTGAGCCCACCTGCTCACAAAAAATCTCCATCCAACCCCCCTAGGGTCAGCTGTCCACAAACCCCCCCCCATCCAACCCACTAAAGATCCCGCTGCTCCAAAACTCCCCCATCCAACCTCCTGAGTTCAGCTGCCACAAACACTCTCCCCTCCACTTCACGGCTCCAGTGTCACAAACCCCTTGCTTCCAAAACCTCATTGAGAACCAGCTGCTCCAAACGCTCTCCTCCCCCCTCACGAGCTCAGATCCACAAATGTCCCATCCAACTCACTGGGTCCCGCTGTCAAAAACACTCCCATTTTTTAACCCCCCGACTCCATGCTCCAAACCTTCCATCAACCCAGGATCCGCTGCTCCAAATTTGCTCTCCATCCAACCTCACTGAGTCCCGTTGTTCACAAACGCTTTCCATCCAACCTCACTGAGCTTTCCAGCTGCTCACAAATGCTCCCATCCAACCCCCGAGCCCAGTGCTCACAAACGCTCTCCATCCAAACCTCACTGAGCTCAGTGCTCACAAACGCTCTCCATCCAACTGCCCTGAGCTCCAGCTGCTCACAAAAAAGCTCTAAACTCACTGAGTCCAGGCTCACAAAACACTCCCATCCAACCTCACTGGCTCCCTGCTCACAAAAAGCTCTCCCCAACTTCACTGAGTCCAGGCTCACAAACGCTTCCCCAACCTCACGAGATCCCGCTGCTCACAAAAAGCTCTCCTCCCAAACCCCAATGAGCTCCAGTGCTTAAAGCCTCTCCCTCCAACCTCATGAGTCCACTGTCACAAAACCTTCCAAAACCAACTTCACGAGCTCCGTGCTCACAAACGCTCTCCATCCAAAAATTCATGAGCCACTGCTCACAAACGCCTCCAAACCAACCTCCTGAGATCCAGCTGCTCACAAATGCTCTAAACCAACCTCACTGAGCTCAGCTGCTCACAAGCGTTCCCTCCAAACCCTCACGAGCCCGCTCTCAAAACGCCTCCATCCAACTTCACTGAGCTCCAGCTGCTCACAACGCTCTAACCTCAAATGACTCCAGCTGCTCCCAAACCTCTCATCCAACCTCATGACTTCGTCTCACAACCCCCTCTCCCTCCAACCCACTGAGCTCCACTGCCCCAAAACATTTCATCCAAACCTCCTTAGCTCCCCGTTTTTCACAAAACCCCCTCCCCTTCCAACCCCCCTGGCTCCAGCTGCTTCACAAACGCTCTCCTCCACCTAACTGAGTCCCCCTGTCACAAACCCCTCTCCATCCCAACCCCACTGACTCCAGCTGCTCAAAAAAAACTCTCCATCCCAACCTCACTGGCCCCCGTCTCACAAATGCCTCCATCCAAAAATCACGGATCCAGCTGCTCACAAAAAAAGCTCTCCATCCAACCTACTGCGCTCCAGCTTTCACAAACGTCTCCATCAACCTAACTAAGTCCAAACTGTCACAAACACTTCCTTTTAACCCACCGCTCCGCGTTCACAAACCTCTCCATTTTAACCCACTGAGCTCCAGTGCTCCAAAAACCTCCCATCCAACCTCACTGACTCCCGCTGTTACAAATTTCTTTTCCATCCAACCTCACTGAGTCCCGCTGCTCAAAACGCTTCCTCCAAAAATTCACTGAGCTCCAGCTGCTCACAAAAAGCTTCATCCAACTTCACTGAGCCCAGTGCTCCCCAAAGCTAAACCTCACTGAGCCCAGTGCTCACAAACGTCCCTCCAACCCACTGAGCTCCCGCTGCTCACAAAAAGCCTCCACCAACCTTCATGAGCTCCAGCTGCTCACAAAACTCTCCATCCCAAACCCATGAGCCCCGATGCTCCAAACACTCTCCATCCAACATCACGGCTCCAGCTGCTCCAAATGTCTCCCCAAAAACCCCACTGACTCCCGTGCTCGAAAACGCCTTTTCCCTCCCAAATCATGAGGGTCCAAAGCTCACAAACGTCTCCCTCTAACCTCAAAAGATCCACTGTCACAAAAGCTCTCCTCCAACCCTCACTGAGCCCCCCCCTGCTACAAACGCTCTCCCCCAACCAACTGAATCCCCGGCTCACAAAACATCTCCCATTTCCAACCTCATGACCCATTGTTTCCAAAACGTCTCCATCCAACCTCATGAGCTCCAGTGCTCACAAATGCTCTCACCAAACCCCACTGAGTCCAGCTGCTCACAAATGCTCTCCCCCCCCACGAGCTCCGCCTTCACAAACGCTCTCCATCCAACCCCACTGGCTCCAGCTGCTCAACAACGCTCTAAACCCCACTGAGCTCCAGTGTCAAACGCCTCCATCAAACCTCACTGGCTTCCAGCTGCTCACAAATGCTCTCCATCCAACTCACTGAGCTCCAGCGTCACAAAAACTCTCCATCCAACCCCACTGAGCTTCCGCTGCTCACAAACGCTCTCCATCCAACCCCATGAGCTAAGTGCTCCAAAAAAAATCTCCCTCCCCCCACTGAGCTCCAGCTGTCACAAAAAAAATCTCCCTCCAAATCCCGAGCTCCAGTGCTCACAAAAAGTCTCCATCCAACCTCACTGAGCTCCAGCTGCTCAAAACCTCCCATCCAACTCCTGGCCCAGCTTCTCACAAATGCTCTCCACCAAACCCCCTGAGATCCACTGCTTAAAAAACGCTCTCCCCTCCAAAACCCCACTGCGTTAGCTTCTACAAAAAGCTCTCCATCCAACCTAACTGAGCTCCGTGCTCCAAACCTCTCCATCCCAACCCCACTGACCCGTGTTCCAAAACTTTTTATCAACCTCAGAGCTCCAGTGCCACAAAACGCTCTCCATCCCAAACCCCCCTGAGCTCAGATGCTCACAAAAAATCTCCCTCCAACCTCACTGAGTCCAGCTGCTCACAAACGCTCAACCTCACTGAGCTCCGTGCGCAAGGAAGAATGGGGAAGAAATTTTAGCCCCTCGAGTGAAAAAAATGTTAGACATTCCCAAGCGACTGCATGTAATCGCGGAAAAGGGGGTGCACAAAGTTTAACTTAATGGGGCCCAATAATATTGCCGCCCCACTTTTTCAGTTTTTTTTTTTTAAAAAGTTTTAAAATACCCAAAAAAATTCGTTTCCCCTTCACATTTTGTCCCACGTTGTTAATTCTTTACAAAAAAAAAAAAAAAAAATATCTTTATGTTTTTAGGCCTGAAATTTTGCAAAAGGTTAAAAAGTTCAAGGGGGGCCAAATACTTTCGCAAGGCACTGTAAATATTTCAGAACAGTGTATAACACGATTCTCCTAAAACAGCCCATGGCAGTATATAATAGGAGCAGTAACAGGGCAGACCCTTTTTTTTAAGCTGTTAGCTGCTGTGACAACTGCTCAGCACCCCACAATCTCTTCGCGAGGGAGGGTAGGGGGGTAATTGGGCATAGTAACAGGGCACCTCCAGGATCAGAAATGTACTGCTACATCAAATGTCTTAATTTATCATATTTATCATGGAGACAAAACCCTAGTCTACCCTACGCTCCTACCTGAGCTGTAATGAAGGCTCTGAGCTCAGATAGAATAGAGCCGTGTGGCCCGTGGTTGAACGACCTTCAGCCAAACGAGCCCAAATGAGGGTTAACTTTGTTACCGAAGCTTTTCTTTTCAGTAGCGAAGATAATAAAATTGGACTTTGTGTTACTTCATTATCAGAAGCAAACAAATAGGTACGTCCCTCTCCGGGTGCGGCTGTATAGATATCTGTCACTGCCACCGGAGGAGTCGTAGGTAAAAAACAGAAGCTAATAACACTGATAATGAAGACCTGCTGTAGACCCAGGGGAAGGGGGAAGGTGTCCGTTCTTTTAGAGATGCACTGACACATTGTAACAAACTGATAACGGAGACTTGCACTAAACCAAGGGGGGGTGTCCATCCTAAAGGAGATGCCCTGGCACATTATAACAAATTGAAAAAAGGGGACCTCCTTTTACCGTGGGGCGAGGAGAGGCGACCTGCTCTAGACAAAAGGCAAATTTCCCTCCTGATGAAGTGACATGATACTTGTAACAAAAAGTAAAAAGGACCTGCTCTAGACCAAGGGGGTTGTCCGTTCGGATGGAGATGCCCATGAAGGCCTTCCCTTAAAAATGTTCCCCACCTTTAGCAGGTTTGGGTGGGGGCCCCCCCAGAATACAGGAAAACTTTGGTGGCCCCAGAGCAGGGCAAGTCTAGGGGCTGCTGTTCACGGAGACTGGCTTTAAAAAAGCAGAAAGGGGAAAAGTTTTTGTGCAGCATTAAGTAGCTGTGGGTAAGCTAAGAATACTCCCAAAGGTGAGTCCCCAAAAATCAAAATCCAATGGGGGGTCCAAGAATAAACTCCTTGATGGGTGCCCGAATCATCTCTCCCTGGTGGGTCCATGAATAAACTCCATTGATGGGCCCCAAGAATCAACTCTACTTGTGGCCCCAAGAATCACCTCCATTGATGGGCCCCAAGAATCAACTCTACCGGTGGCCCCAAGAAGCAACTCCACTGCTGCCCCAAGAATAAACTTCATTGATGGGCCCCAAGAAGCAACTCTAATGGGGTAATGGGGAACCCAAACGGTATGAAGCCCCCCTCCCCCAGCATAGATTCTTAGATGCTGTGGTGAAGTTGACCGTGGCATCTAAATAGTTAAAAAACCCAGATCAGTCATCTTAGAGCGCTCCATAGCCCCCTTATGATAGCTCTAAGTTGCTTTCCCACATCCAGCCGAGCAGAAGACACCAGACACCCAAGTAGCTGGGAAAATCCCTTTCCACCCTAGAGGTTCAACACCACTTGTTAAAGGAGCATCACCACCAGTATCAGGAGCATCATCATCAGTAGCAGGAGCATCACCACCAGTAGCAGGGGCCAAACCCCCCCCGACGGAGCATCACCATCAGTTGCAGGAGCATTAGCATCAGTAGCAGGATAATTATCACCAGTAGAAGGAGCATCCCACCAGAGAAAAGGGAAAAAAAAGCACCCCGTAGCAGGGCATTAGCACCAGAGAAAGGAGAAACAAAAATTGTGCAGGGATTAGCACCAGTAGCGGGGCACAACCAGTACAAGAAAACATCACCACCAGTAGCGGGGGGCATCACCCCCCAATAAAAGGATACCCCCCACCAGTATAAGGGTAGACCACCAGTGGGGAGGAGCACACCACCGTACAAAATCAACCAGTAGAAAAAGGGGCTCAACCCCCAGTGTAGGACATCACCACCAGTAGAAGGAGCATCACCACCAGTAGAAGGAACATCAGCACCTGTAGCAGGAGCATTAGCACCAGTAGAAGGAGAATCAGAACTTGTAGCAGGAGCATTAGCACCAGTAGTAGGAGCATCACCACCATAAGAAGAAGCATCACCACCAATATAAGGAGCATCACCACCAGTATAAGCAGCATCACCACCAGTAGAAGGAGCATCACCACCTATATCAGGAGCTTTACCATTGGTAGAAGCAGCATCACCACAAGTAGAAAGAGCATCCCCACCAGTAGAAGGAGCATCAGCACCAGTAGCAGGAGCATCACCAAACAACCAGATCGTGCAGACTCTATTCATTCCTTATTTTTTATATATTTATTCATATCAATAAAACATCGTTAAAAGATTGCTTCATACATATGACTTGTATAAAGGCAAATCCCCAAAGTTTAGAGTTCAGTCCATCCTGCACTCTAGAGAGGAGTAAGTGACCAATCAAGCGAGAGATCCCTCACCTGTTAACCCGCCGTTTCGAAGTTCTACGCCTTCATTCTCATGCATGAGGTTATGTCTATGGACCTTCTGTAATTAGACTAAGGTATATGTCGTAGCTTTCCTAAAGCAATTACAACATTAGAAACAAATAATCTTCTGTAGATTTCACAGAAATACATTGAAATTCCAATTCTCGTTAAGTCCTTTAGGTGCCAAAGTGCCCAATGTAAATATCCAACTAGCTTCTTTTCGCAGTAGGTTCTAATACCTTTCTTGTGTTCCACCTGTTCTAAATCACATTGGATTTCTGAGACTCCGTGGTGTTGGTTGTAAAAATTATGAGCAGCTGTTCTCTCCCCGTATTCTGCATCAGACCGCACTGGAGGAATCTCACCCGCCTCACTGGGTTCCTCTTGTTTTTCCTTCTACACACGTGAATCCATTTTACCATGTAGATGACTTTTTTACTATCACAAGTATAATATCCTTTAATCAGAATTCCCTCGCATGGTGTGATTTATCTCAGATCCTCAGATTATGGAGTAATAACCCTGGCAATTAAGGCACGAATTAGTGCCAACGTGTGTCATGGCCAATGGCATCTGCTTTTTATTGTTAGCCGATTTTGTATCAGAGGAATTGATCATATTTCCTATTGCTTTTCCTTTACGATGCACAAAGCAAAGGGGGATTTGAAAAAGTTGACCAAATTCAGGGTCACTCATGATGTTTTCTGATAGACCTCTCTACTAGCTTACTATGGGAGTCAAATGGGCTGGAAAAGAGGAATCTCCCTGTTTTCTTTTTAGTTTTACCTTGTAAGACCTTCATATCATAAATTCCTCTCTCCCGATTTTTTTCTACACTATCCCTATTATTACCTTGAGTGACAAATTTCTCAACTATCTCAGTGGAGTTGATTCTTGGGACCCACCAGTGAAGTTGATTCAGTTATGCAGTGTCCAATCATATTCTGCCTGTCCTAATAACCTGACTTTTAGGTATCCCAGAAAAAATATGAGCTGCACCATGACTATTTTTGTGTAGAACATTATTTCTTTCTGTGGGTCTAGTATATAAGGATGTTTCCAAACCAAGTTCAGCTTTCCTAGATCTTCAACATCCAAATAGTGGACGAAATCTCTACTCATCGTGGTGGAGAACTGGATCAATGGATGTCTCTCATTCAAATATTGCACAAAGGCTAAAAATTCACTCTCAGTTCCACACCACAAGACAAAGACGTCGTCCACATGTCATAACCATATTTTAACCAAACACCTGTTAAGAAAAGACTTGTTTGATCTCATGTGCTGCCATAAATATATTTGCATAACTGAGTGCTACAGGAGGACCCCATCGAGGTCCCCTGGCCCTATCGAGGTCCCCTGTAGCTGAAGAAACAATTCTTCACCAAAACGCTAGAGTGCAGGATGCACTGAACGCTAAACTTTGGCGATCTGCCTTTAGACAAGTCACGGACTTTCTATCTTAAAGCAATAAAAAGCTTAACTATAAGGTATCTTTTTACAATTTTGTATTGCTGTGAATAAATATATCAAAAATAAGGAATGAATAGAGTCTGCCTCATCTGGTTGTTTGGAGACTTTTAGGACAAAAGGAATGAAATGGGTAAGTGTGGGGCAGAACGGTGACTTGTTTCATTACAAATACTGCCACTTAGGTATATATGAGCAGGAGTGTCACCGCCAGTGGAAAGAGGGCCCCACACCATCC
>JAODAL010073578.1:0-14686 GCA_025379985.1 Phyllomedusa bahiana
AAAAGTACTGGGACGCACCAAGTGCAATACAGCTATTTAACCCCTTAACGACCTTGGGCGTATGAGTACGTCCCAGGGCCGCTAAGGGGCTTTGCAGGGCGATCGCGCTGCGACCCCCCCCGCACAGCCGCCGGGTGTTAGCGGAAAATCGCCGCTAACACCTGGCAGTAACAGCGCCGGCGGGTGGCTCCGCCCACTGGCGCTGTTTTACCCATCAGACACCGCGCCAAAGATGGCCGCGACGTCTGAATGAACGCCGATCAGTGCAGCGCACCGATCGGTACGGTCATCGGCACCGATCCGGCCTATGCTGCGCCGATCCGACGACCGGGAATGGGGGTGGGGAGCCTTGTGAAGGCTCCCGTCACTTACCCTGGCCGGTTTGTCCCACATCCGTCCGCAGACAGGAAGTGGGGAAACCACCATCTTTGTACACCCTAATGCATTGCCTATGCAATGCATTAGGTTGTATTAACAATCGTGCCACCTAGTGGTCAAGTACCATAGGTGGCCTCAATGTTACAGTAAAAAAATAAATAAATAAATAAAGTTTTAAAGCACAAAAAAAAGTATTAAAAGTTCAAATCACCCCCCTTTCCCCATTTCACAAATAAAATCATTAAAATAATAAAAAAAAGTTACACATATTTGGTATCGCCGCGTCCGAAAAAGTCCGATCTATAAAAATATAACATCATTTATCCCGTACACTGAACACCCTAGAAGAAAAAAAATTCTAAACGCCAAAATTGCTTTTTTTGGTCATTTTACGTCACTCAAAAAATGGAATAAAAATGATCAAAAAAGTTGCATGCATTCCAAACTGATAGCAATAAAAAGTACACTTCAGCCCGCAAAAAATTCCCCCTCACTGACGCCGTAGGTGTTAGTACAAAAAAGTTATTGGTCGCACAAAATGGGGCCATGGCGCAAATTTGAAAAATAGAAAATGTTTGGAATTTTTTTACGGTACCAAAACATAACGGAAACCCTACATGTTTGGTATTGCTGGATGCATAACAACCTTTAGAATACAGATAATACATTATATTTACCGAATATTGAACGCCGTAAAAGCAAAACCCTCGCAAACATGGCAAAAATACATTTTTTTTCACAATTTGCCCCACTTGGAATTTTTTTGCGGTTTCCCAATATATTCTATAGTATAGTGAATAACACCATTAGAAAGTACATCTTGTCCTGCAAAATAAAAGCCCTCATGTGTCTATGTAGGTGGAAAAATAAAAAGTTATGGCTTTCAGAAGGCGAGGAGGGAAAAACGAACGTGTCACCAAAAAAAAAAAAAAACGCCTGGTCCTTAAGGGGTTAAAAGTTACACGTATGAGAAATTGCGTTTTTTGCAGCAATGACAAACGAGATCAGTTACTACAAAATTTCTGTATCCAAATTTAAAATCATTAAAGTTTTTATTGAGAATTTTCCAGAATAAAAAGAATGAGGTCAAATACAGCAAAATGTATCACCAAACATCTAGGCGATACCGAATTTAACATACAAAATAACAAACATACAGAGTATAAACATGACAAAGTACATATGCCACGTACATTTTAGAAACCGTAAACCACAAAACATAGAATATATAAAGGGTACATAAGATAAAGTCTTTAGCAAATAAAGGTATATACGGGAGTTGTGAATATGGATTCCACCGTAAGAGGGCGTGCTTGCGGAGAGAACCTAAGAACCAAAGGTCTCAGTAATTATTGAACGTAAACCGAATCACTCCAGATTCTCCACCTATCCCTTTTTTTAGCAATCAGGTGGGGAGGGGTAACCAGGCAAAGCTCGCTATGGTACTGGAAGTTAACTCTATTTATGACTTTCGTGAAGTTTAAAAGGGTTTTGCCACCATGTAATGTTGACGTGGGAACCTCCAAAATGGGTATTTAATCACTTTTCTAAATATATGTGATAACAAAAAGTAAAGACTCTGAGAGCTACAGCATTTCTCAATCCCCCTTAGTTACCTGAAAGCTTCCACTAGACACGACCCAGGAGCTGACAGGCCACACTTGGTGAAACACTTCTTATCTGATGACAGGCAAAATGAATGAGCTTTTAAGGCACCGGGTAGAAAGTGCAGTCTATGAGGCTGTGTCTTGCTATATTGAGAATCCACTGTTGTACTGTTTATTATTTCACTTAAGTTTTGAGACGCTCCCTTATTCCTCACTCCTTACTCACCCCCTCCCTCTCAGCCCTGCAGCCTTCATGGCTCAGCCTGATTTATTGACATTCTCCCTGTGCTGATAAGGAGAGGTAAGAAACTTGCATCCTGGCAAATCCCCTTTAAGAAGGATGTAGATTTCCAATGGTGAGCTATGGTGAGGCGGGTCGCAATGAGTATGTGTTGTATCACCGTTTGGTGCGAGTAGGGAAGATCCCAGATAGTGAGGTCTAGCAAAGCTAGTTCCTGAGAAAGCATAAATCGAGAATGAAATAGGTTTTGAATTAGTTTTTCAGTCTCAGTCCAGAGACCTGGTTAATGCAGCTGGAGTGTTTAGGAATCGAGGCAGCTGCCATCCACCATTCCTCCACTGAGAACGTTTTGGATAATTTCGATTCCCATTTGATCATGTATGTAAGTTTAACGCTATGATTACTTTGGGACAAGGAATCGTAAGCCGCTGAAAGACCGTTAGTGCGACAGTCAGAGCTCAAAAGGAAGTGAGAAAATAGTGATTTGTTTGGAGTTGTAGAGGGTCGGGGAATAGCCGAAATTGCATGTCGGACTTGGAGGTACATAATAAACTGCAATTTGGGAATCGCATACGTGGTAGCCAGGTTTCCAAATGATCTAAAGATACCATCTACAAAAAGATCTCCTATTGTCCATAGACCTTTAGTGATCCATTGGTCTAAGGGTATATTAGAAACTGCACCATATAACATGGATAAGGGACAGTTAAATTTGCTAATGGTGACTAGTTGTGGGATTGCCACATATCGGTGCCAAACAGTGACCAGGTGTTGAGTTGTTAGAAGTTTGTAGTGAGAAGTCGGTAATAAAGGGAAACCATGTAGTAGTGCCAATAGATGATCTTGTAAACGTAGAAGAAGAAGGGAGGGCACTCTCAATTTTCTTTAGAGATAAATATATGGTGCTGGTCTATAGGTGGAATTTCACCACATGTATACAAGAAAGTCAATTGACCGCACACATAAGTTGATGCAAAAGAGAAAATATTTATTATAATCCACAGGCTCCAAATATGTAATATATACAGGTGACTTAGTATAACGTTTCGGTCTAGAGACCTTTTTCAAATAGTCACTGTGGAGACAAACATATATAAACAAGATCAATGTGCAATATTTACACGTGAAAAAGTCGGTACAAAGGTACAAATATATACATATATTACATATATTACAAACACATGTGTATAGATATATTGTCAACTGTATATTTATATATCATGAAGAAATCATTTTCTTATGTAATGATGACCTTCTGGTATATAGCTTATAAGTTAAACATAGTCCTCTTTTAGTTACAGTAATAGAGTCTGTACAGACTCAAACGTATAAGGGAAGAGGGAACAACATATTAGGTATATAAAGGATATATATAGCACAGAGGGACAAATCAAAAGGAAAACACGAAACCATAAAGCATATACAAAAAATACATAGAAAACAATACATAGAAGAAAAAAAAACCTGAAAAAAGACATAGAAAACGAACACATGGAAAAAAGAACCAGTCCCTGTCCATAACCCTATTAGTCCCTCACAAGACTTACCAATACGCAGATAGAGGAGAAAGACTAAAAGGGCCGTAGCCCAATGTGAGAAGGAGCCGTCTTGTGTGATAGGGTGAAGAGCAGATCTTAAATAGCAGTTTGTGCGGCAGCGCCGCCGGAAATGGAGGTCCCGCGACGTCACTTCCGGTACTATGAATCATGGGAGATGTAGTCAAAAGTGTGGTCACCGGCATCCGCGCACGCGCGGTAGCGCCAAAGACGCACCGAGAAGGACAGAGACAGAAAGAATGTATAGAATAGACTATTGGTAAGTAAACGACCATTATGAAAAATGAATGACATGAATAGAAGGAGAAGCAGAGATTTATAGATAGTATAAGAAGTGAGAGAATGAAATACATTGCAACCCCACGGTTTGAACAGGGAGTGTGATTTTTTGTTTGCTTAAATTGTGTTACATTGGATAATGATCAATAAATTTACATGCTTTTTCACCTTCTCTCTCCCCAGCAGCGTTGAGACAGATTGTACTGCAGGGTGAGGCACCGATAGACGTTCTCTTTGTTTTTTCTGACACTACCCATTTCTTTATTCCTGGTATATCTATGTTCTCTGATCTTTTTATCTCCCCTCCTTCTACTTCTTTTTGTTTTATTTTACTTCATTCTGTTCATTCTGTTTATCCTTTATTTTCCCTTTATCTTGAATTACAACATCTTTTCATGTTTTGTTTCTTTTTAATTTGCTCTTTTCAAATATATTTCCCCCCCCCTTTTTTTCCCCCCCTTTTTTTTCCCCTTTTCTTTTCCTATTTTCCCCCTTCTTTTTCCCTTCCCCTTCTTTGCCTGGTTTTTTGTAATCTTTATTTTTTAATTTTCTTCTTTTTATTTCTGTATTCTTTCCTCTGTTCATATGTTTTGTTTCTTTTCTACATTTATTTACGTTTTTCCCTTCATTTTTCAGATTTATTTCATTCTCTCACTTCTTATACTATCTATAAATCTCTGCTTCTCCTTCTATTCATGTCATTCATTTTTCATAATGGTCGTTTACTTACCAATAGTCTATTCTATACATTCTTTCTGTCTCTGTCCTTCTCGGTGCGTCTTTGGCGCTACCGCGCGTGCGCGGATGCCGGTGACCACACTTTTGACTACATCTCCCATGATTCATAGTACCGGAAGTGACGTCGCGGGACCTCCATTTCCGGCGGCGCTGCCGCACAAACTGCTATTTAAGATCTGCTCTTCACCCTATCACACAAGACGGCTCCTTCTCACATTGGGCTACGGCCCTTCTAGTCTTTCTCCTCTATCTGCGTATTGGTAAGTCTTGTGAGGGACTAATAGGGTTATGGACAGGGACTGGGTCTTTTTGCCATATGTTCGTTTTCTATGTCTTTTTTCATGTTTTTTTTTCTTCTATGTATTGTTTTCTATGTATTTTTTGTATATGCTTTATGGTTTCGTGTTTTCCTTTTGATTTGTCCCTCTGTGCTATATATATCCTTTATATACCTAATATGTTGTTCCCTCTTCCCTTATAAGTTTGGGTCTGTACAGACTCTATTACTGTAACTAAAAGAGGACTATGTTTAACTTATAAGCTATATACCAGAAGGTCATCATTACATAAGAAAATGATTTCTTCATGATATATAAATATACAGTTGACAGTATATCTATACACATGTGTTTGTAATATATGTAATATATGTATATATTTGTACCTTTGTACCGACTTTTTCACGTGTAAATATTGCACATTGATCTTGTTTATATATGTTTGTCTCCACAGTGACTATTTGAAAAAGGTCTCTAGACCGAAACGTTATACTAAGTCACCTGTATATGTTACATATTTGGAGCCTGTGGATTATAATAAATATTTTCTCTTTTGCATCAACTTATGTGTGCGGTCAATTGACTTTCTTGTATACATGTGGTGAAATTCCACCTATAGACCAGCACCATATATTTATCTCTAAAGAAAATTGAGAGTGCCCTCCCTTCTTTTTCTACGTTTACGTCTCCCATATCTGTGGAAGCGGCACCTCATTCTACAAATGTCTGCGGGCACGTTCGCCTACAACGAGGAACAAGCTAACAATATTATCGTTCAGGTATCACACTCCAATGACTTTCTACAGGTTCCTGCGAGAGATGTACAAGCGAAGGAGTGGGAACGTATATTAAAACGTCTGGTGGGCCATGAGCTCCATTGCACCACCCTGGCAGAATATTACCGTCTGAATAGGATTCCGAGAGGCCTAAGGTCCCATCTTCAACCAACTTTATTCAGAGATAATGAAAACTACTGCAGAAAGTTTGAAGGGATTTTGAATAAGTGCTCTTTGGACCTAATCCTTTTAACAATTGAACATCTACAGATCTCTATTACGGAAACTCAGAAAGAAATCACCGTGATCGAACAACAACTGACAGCCACAATTTCCAGTAACGACTTGGCAGCAATAAAGGCGAAGTTGGAAAACTCAATAGCCGAACATAGGAAGATCCTTGAAAACCGGAAAAGAGTGAAATTTTTCAGAGACGCTGAGGACTATAAGCAGAAAAGAGTATATCAGTGGCAATACCAACCACAAAGGTACAACAGTTATCCAAGAGGGAATAGAGATCATTCAAGCTCAGGCTCAGAAAGCGATAGAAGCCACCGCCAAGCACAGGGTTCCTCTTTCTTATCAAAACAAAGGAAGACTTACCGCGGAAGAGACATCTTAGGAGGGCGGGTAGAGGACGTCGCAAACCTTACAGCAAGTGTGACAACACGCTCACAGGTGAGACTGTGAGGACTCATATCACGAATGAAAATAATTTGGTGGTTAACATTTCATCTCGTGTTTTGACCCCTATAGAGCATACTGTGTTACAGAAAGGTCTCTCCTTCTGCCCTACTCCACCTTTTGATAATTTCAGGTTGCAACAGGAACTCCATTCCTTTTTTAGGTCTCTGAGACTTAAGGCTCACTTTTCACACTCTGACATAGGTACAGCAACATCAGACTACAACCAGATGTCTATCAAAAATCTAGGACTTTATAAAAAGAGCCAATTTAGTCCCCCAAAAACATATCATCCGGTCGAAACATACATTGACATAGTGCAGAGGGACATAGATACTTACCTTAAAAGGATGGGTAAGAAAAAAGTACACATGAATTTAACCCCTGAGGAAACATCAGCCCTGAAATCTATAAAAGAGGATAGATCTATTATACTAAAACCGGCTGACAAGGGTGGGGCGTTAGTGGTTATGGATAGAAGTGACTATCGGAATGAGATCATTAGACAGCTAAATGATACCACAACATATACCCCCCTGAACTCTGATCCCATATTTAAGATCACAGATAAGATAAATAAGGTACTTGACCACTATTTTGGTAAAGGGATAATTGATAAATCTACGCTTTCTTTTCTAAAAATGAATCATCCGGTCACCCCGGTTTTTTATACACTCCCAAAGATCCATAAATATCTTGATAGACCCCCAGGCAGGCCTATAGTGGCATCAAGTGATTCGATTTTCTCACCAATTTCCCAATATCTTGAAAAAGTCTTAAACCCGTTGATACAGATAACACCATCCTATCTACGGGACACTGGCCACTTTCTTACGATTCTAAATGCATTAAATAGGATTCCAGATACAGCGCTGCTTGTTACCTTAGATGTGTGCAGCTTATACACTTCTATTGAACATGTGAAAGGAATAGAGGCTGCCTCTAAATTTTTCAGAAATTCAAGAATGTCGGTAGATGAGTCAAATTTCTGTATAGAGTTACTTTCTCTAGTCCTGGAGAACAGTTATTTTATGTTTGAGGATTCTTTTTTTGCACAGACCAGGGGTACAGCCATGGGGTCGAACATGGCCCCCCCGTACGCAAATGCGTACATGGCACATTTTGAAGATCAGTATATCTACCAAAATAATCTTTTTCGTTGCCACTCAATAATATGGAAAAGATATATTGATGATGTGTTTTGTATTTGGGATGGAGATGTGGATTCACTAGAAATGTTCATTGCCTGGTTAAACTCTGTAAGACCCGAGTTGCAATTCACATCAGTACACAATTCTTCCTGTTTACCCTTTTTAGACACACTGGTCAAAAAAAGTGAGGACGGTTCCCTAAGCACAGACCTCTACACCTCACCCACGGATAGGAACAATCTCCTTGAGTACAGGATTTGTCATCCACTTCATGTGAAAAGAGCCCTGCCTAGATCTCAGATGATGAGGGTACAACGTATAGTGACAGATCCTATACAGAGAAAAGGGGAGACAAAAGGAACATGGAGGACAAATTCCGTCTCGGGGGCTACCCGGGATGAGTTTTTTAAATTTTAATCAACAAACATTAGTTCCAATAGGTCAAACACCAATAGGATTCCCTTTGTCAACACGTACCACCCTAGAATGGTTGGCATACACAATATATTGAGGAAACATTGGAATGTTTTACAAAGAGCTTATCCACACTTGGAGCACTTTCAGAACCCTCCATTGATATGTTCCAAAAGACCTGCAAACATAAGGGACATGTGGTAAGGGCTGATATGGGATCGACAAAAAAATCATTGATTCAATCTACCTTTTCCTCCCCAAGAAAGGGGACGTATCCTTGTCTGCAATGCTGCCACTGCTCGAGCGTGATTAAGGGTAGCTTTGTCACACATCCAAGAACAGGAAAAAAGTACGACCTAGGAGGTCCCTTCACCTGTGACAGCACACATGTAGTTTATGCCTTAAAATGCCCATGTGGATTGCTATATGTTGGGGAGACGGTCCAACGTATGAAGGACCGCCTCTCCAGCCACAAATCTTCAATACGGTGTAACAAAACTTGGTTACCTGTACCCCATCACTTCCAGCAAGCAGGGCACAACATCTCGCAATTGCGATTCCAATTCTGGAACAAGTTTTAAGAGACCAGAAGGGGTGGGGGGGGGAACCACATTAAAACTACTAAAAGAAAAGGGAGTCTTTCTGGATCTTCAGACTGAATACATTGCAACCCCACGGTTTGAACAGGGAGTGTGATTTTTTGTTTGCTTAAATTGTGTTACATTGGATAATGATCAATATATTTACATGCTTTTTCACCTTCTCTCTCCCCAGCAGCGTTGAGACAGATTGTACTGCAGGGTGAGGCACCGATAGACGTTCTCTTTGTTTTTTCTGACACTACCCATTTCTTTATTCCTGGTATATCTATGTTCTCTGGTCTTTTTATCTCCCCTCCTTCTACTTCTTTTTGTTTATTTATTTACTTTCATTCTGTTAAATTCTGTTTATCCTTCATTTTCCCTTTATCTTGAATTACAACCTCTCTTCATGTTTTGTTTCTTTTTAATTTGCTCTTTTCAAATATATATTCACCCCCCCTTTTTTCTCCACCTTTTTTTTCCCTTTTTCTTTTCCTATTTTTCCCCCTTCTATTTCCCTTCCCTTTCTTTCCCTGTTTTTTGTAATCTTTATTTTTTAATTTTCTTTTTTTTATTTCTGTATTCTTTCCTGTGTTCATATGTTTTGTTTCTTTTCTACATTTATTTACGTTTTTCTTTTCATTTTTCAGATTTATTTCATTCTCTCACTTCTTATACTATCTATAAATCTCTGCTTCTCCTTCTATTCATGTCATTTATTTTTCATAATGGTCGTTTACTTACCAATAGTTATTCTATACATTCTTTCTGTCTCTGTCCTTTTCGGTGCGTCTTGGCGCTACCGCGCGTGCGCGGTTTCCGGTGACCACACTTTTGACTACATCTCCCATGATTCATAGTACCGGAAGTGACGTCGCGGGACCTCCATTTCCGGCGGCGCTGCCGCACAAACTGCTATTTAAGACCTGCTCTTCACCCTACCCACACAAGACGGCTCCTTCTCACATTGGGCTACGGCCCTTTTAGTCTTTCTCCTCTATCTGCGTATTGGTAAGTCTTTTTGAGGGACTAATAGGGTTATGGACAGGGACTGGTTTTTTTTTCCATGTGTTCGTTTTCTATGTCTTTTTTCAGGTTTTTTTTCTTCTATGTATTGTTTTCTATGTATTTTTTGTATATGCTTTATGGTTTCGTGTTTTCCGTTTGATTTTTCCCTCTGTGCTATATATATCCTTTATATACCTTATATGTTGTTCCCTCTTCCCTTATACGTTTGAGTCTGTACAGACTCTATTACTGTAACTAAAAGAGGACTAATGTTTTTAACTTATAAGCTATATACCAGAAGGTCATCATTTACATAAGAAAATGATTTCTTTATATATATAAATATACCCGTTGACAGTATATCTATACACATGTGTTTGTAATATATGTAATATATGTATATATTTGTACCTTTGTACCGACTTTTCACGTGTAAATATTGCACATTGATCTTGTTTATATATGTTTGTCTCCACAGTGACTAAATTTTAAAAAAGGGCTCTAGACCGAACGTTATACTAAGTCACCTGTATATGTTACATATTTGGAGCCTGTGGATTATAATAAATATTTTCTCTTTTGCATCAACTTATGTGTGCGGTCAATTGACTTTCTTGTATACAATAGATGATCTTGAACGGAATCGGGGAGTGTCAAGTGATTCTCAATATGTGCCCAATAATGAGCGGGTGAGGAAGACCATAGGTGCGATACAGGTTCTAAAATGGATGCAATGTTGTACATCAACAAATTAGGGACAGCCAAACCACCAAACTGTTTTTTAGCATATAAGTACTGTTGTTTGAATCTAGGTTTCTTAGCATTCCATATGAAATGTAAAAGGAGGGATTGGAGTTTTTTTAATAAGAGGGAAGGGATTAGAAAAGGGAGGGACCTTGCCATGTACAAAAATTTAGGAAGCAGCATCATTTTGACCAAATGAATTCTAGCAATCCAAGAAAGAGAGGACCACTGGAATTTAGTGATATCTTCTGAAAGGACTAGTAATAGATGTTCCCAGTTGGCTTCAATTGTCTTGGAGGCATCTGGGAATATTTTAATACCTAGATATTCGATATGGGAATCAGACCGGACAAACTCATATTGTGAGAGAGCGAGTTAATAGCATGTGAGCAATGAACTGGCATAATTATGGACTTAGAGATGTTGAGTTTGTAAAATGATACTTGTGAATATGCTTGTAAGATATACAGCAGAGCTGGAACGGAAGAATCTGGGTTTTTACACATAATTAAGACGTCGTCCGCATAAAGACTGGCTTTATGGACATGTTGTCCTATAGATATGCCTATACAAGGCAAGGGGTTCTATGCATAAGTTGAAGATAAGTGGAGAGAGGGGGCATCCTTGCCTAGTTCCATTAGAGATGTGGAATGATTGTGATAGGAAACCTGATGAAAAAACTCTGGCCGTAGGGTTAGTATATAGTGATAATATAGCTTGCAGAATGGAACCAGAAAAGCCAAATCTAGTCAAGACCTCTTCCACATATAACCAATTGATTCTGTCAAATGCCTTTTCCCCATTAAGGGAGAGAAAGGCCATAGGAACTTTATCTCTTTTAATTAACTGCAAGACATCAAGTACTCGCCTGATCCCGTCTCTTGTTTGTCTAGACTTGACAAATCCTACTTGATCCGAGTTGATTAGGTGCGGAAGCACTATATTCATCCTGTTTGCTAAAATCTTGGAGAATAACTTGATGTTACAGTTAAGGAGGGTAATTGGTCTATATTCTGCGACTATTTGGTTTTTTACAATAGTGGCAGAAATCTTTTGCCGGGGGGGGGGGGGGGGGTGGGGGTGGGGGGGGGGGGGGGGGTGGACTCTGCATAAAGGAATTAAAAGGTGGAGAATATGCGGGGAAAGAGGGGAGGGGAAAGAGTTTGTAATATTCATTATAAAACCGTCAGGTCCGAGGGTTTGTTAAGTTTCAATTGAGTAATTGTTTTGTCCAATTCCTGTTGAGAGATCGGGGTATTTAAAGATTTTAATTGAGTTTCGGTGACAGTGGGTAATTTTAGGTTTTTAAAAAAGCCTGAATTAGTTGGGAGGTTATTTGGGGGAATGAGAGTTTTTCTTTAAGATTATAGAGGGATTGGTAGTAGCAAGCAAAGGAGTCCACTATATGTTGGGGGTCAAACACCTTTTGTGTATCTGTTGTTAAGCATGTGATTCTAGATTTTGCTTGTATTTGCTTAACCCTTCTAGCTAGGAGTTTTCCGGGCCGATCCCCGTGTGCGTAGAAATTCCATTTTAGTTTAGACAAGGAATATTCATATTTATGAAGGCTTAAAAGTTTTAACTGTTGTTTTAAAGAAGATAACTCCTCCAATGCTGCTTGGGAAGGAGAGTTTTTAGCCCGTTCGTCTTAGATTCTGATTTTTTTCTAGAAGGTTATCTAGTTCTCGTTCTTTTTTCCGCCGCTCTGTAGAAGCAATTTTAATAAAAACGCCTCTTATCACCGCTTTGTGTGCACACCAAAGTGTGGGTAGAGAAGGTGCCGAGGCAGCATTAAGGTTGAAATATTCCTGTAATGAGGTCTTGGCTGTTTAGGCAACTGGTTCTGACTTGAGGATATAATTGTAGAGTCTCCAGAGGGAACAGGGAGGAGGGGAAAGATTATCCTGCAAGGTAAGGGAGATAGGCGCGTGATCCAACCATGTACTATACCCTATGTCTGTTGAGACCACCCTAGGGAGGGCTTGTCTGTTTGTGAGGAAGTAATCTATGCGGGAGTATGACCGGTTTGGGGCTGAGAAGAAAGTGTAGTAAACATCAGTAGGGTGGGAATAGCGCCATGGGTCGTGAAGCTGTTCTGTAGCTAAAAAGGCTTGTAAGCTGTGCGAGTGTCTTGAGGTATGTGATTTATCCCTTTGTGGATCTATTATTAAATTAAAGTCTCCACAGATGAGAAGACCATTGCTTTGGAGCGTTCTGGCTTTATTTAGGACTTGTTAAATGAACCTTTGTTGGTAGGTATTGAGCGCATAAAGCGTGACTAAAGTGTAGGGTGTAGAGTTTAATAAGCATTGTAAAATGATATATCTTCCTTTCTTATCGATAATGGAGTGTTTGAGTTTGAAAGCAATAGAATCTTTTACAAAAACTGTGACTCCAGGGGGCGTGGTCTGCTATGTGAAGGGTTCAGACGTGTTCTAACAGTGGCTCCTCTCGGGAAAAAAACACCTGTCAGTCACCCAGGGGATTCAGAATGGTCAGGAGGAAACTTTTTAAAAAAGCCAGATTAAAGCCTGGAAATTTTCTGCTTCATCGCCCGGAGTGTCTGTTTTTTTTTTTTTTTTAAATTTTTTCGCCCCGCTTTCTGGAGTGGAGGAGGACGGCGATTTCCCCCCGTGAGGAGGCAGCCGGGCCATCTTACCACCCCCTGAGAAAAGTGGGGCCCCCCTCGCAACCCCCGGGGCTTACCCGCCCTTCCTTTCTGAGAAATCCTGGCCGTCGGATTCCCCCACCGTGCACCCCCACCCGTGGGACAGGGGAGGAAGACGAAATTCCCATTTCCCGGGGGACGAAATCGGGACACCACCGCTTCCCGGACAAGGGCCCCCGGGCCCTCCGCCAAGGCATCCGGAGGGTTTCCGCGTCTTTGGGCCCAGACACCCGGAAACCACCGCTTCCCGGCCGAAAAACCCCCCGGGTCCCCCGCTAAAGGTACCCGGAGGGGGGCCGTCTTCAGGCGAGATGACTCTGGAAATCACCGGGTTTTTTTGGACGAAAGCCGTCGGGCCCTCTGCCACAGGCACCAGGAGCTTTCCCCCCCGTCTTCCCGGCCCCCCGGGAAAAGCGGGGGCCAAACTAAACGCGCAGGTCATTTTTACTGAGGGGGAGCCCCGGGGTGTCGGCCCCCCGCGATACATTTCCAGCCACTGGGCCCCCATGAGCGCCCCCCCCTTACCCCCGCTACATCAAGGGCAAGGTTGGAGATTCCCACACTATGGCCCGCCCTTAGTGTTTAGCGATTGCGTTGGGGTATGAATTTGATGATAGTCAAAGTCGGCCCCTATCGATAAGGTTTTTTTGATTAAATGAGGGAAACGTTTTTTAGCGGGGTTTCCATTAAAGGGGCCCATGGGGGAGAACAACATTCATTTTTTACACCCAAAAAAAGGCTGGAGAAGTGAAATTAAAATCCACAAAAGTCCCAAAAAGGATAGTGCTTCTCTTTTTCAACAAACTTTGGGTTTTAAAAGTCACAGAAAAAAGTCCAGACCATTTACAACCCTGCCTTTTACCACAAAAATGACCCCTTTAAACCCGCATCACCCACAAAAATTAAAAAATGCCAGAAAGGCAGTTTTATTTGAACCCTCATGTTACTTGAAAAAGGGCAAATTTTTTACCCTGTCCGGAACCAGCCCTGGGGCCCGAAACCCGCATGACCCCCAAAATTTAAAAAGTGCCGGGGGAAAAAAAAGTCTTTCAACCCCCCATTTTATTGAAACTGGACACTAACTATATTTTGTCCTGGTTTTCCGCAGAATTTACCAAAACCTGTCCCGACCCACAGTTTAAAAAGTGCCAGAAAAAGGAGTCTTTTAACCACCCTTTTAAATTTGAACTGGACAAAATTTTGTCCCTGGGCCTGGGCCACAGTTTGACCAATTTTAAACCCGTCTTTACCCCCAGATTACAAAATGCCGGAAAAAGGATCCCCCTTTAAAACCCCCATTTTAAATTTAAATTTGGGCATTGACTAGAAATGGGCCCCCGTGCCCCAGCATGCCCAGGGCCGGGGTTACAGGGGTGCGGGGGGAGAGCCCAGGCTGGCGTCCTTTCCCTCTTTTAACACGCAGGTTAAAAAGCCCTGATGAAAGCAGCAACGAAAACGTCGTGCTGAAGCGAGGCGGAAACGGAAGTGTGAGAACTCCAGCCTTCCCCCAGTAAAAACCCGTCAAAACCTGGGTAGCGCTTGCCCCTCCCTATGAGTGCGGACCAATTGAGCTTCCCCTTGGA
>JAODAL010073579.1:0-14686 GCA_025379985.1 Phyllomedusa bahiana
CAGGGGCCCTTAATTACCACCTGCGGTGTGCCTCGATACCTGCCCCTCCATAAGGGAGCCCTCCTGCACCCTGCTCTCTGCTTCTCCTGGGCTATGGGCTGCAGAACCTCCAAGCTCCCCTGGACAGAGACATTACACAGGGACACCGCCGCATGTGACCCCCCCCCCCCCACCACAGCCTCCTCGACACACCTTGAAGGATTGGGGCCACCTGCAATGACCCACTCATCTGCGCCGACCCTGGCCCCGCTCACCCTCGCCTGTGCAAACCAGCAGGCCAGCCTTGAACTCTCCCAGGTGAAGCCTGCTGTAGCCGGCCGTCATCTCCAGACCCCTGTCAAACCTGCTTCCTCGCTTGCTTTCAATAGTGGAGACACTGACTTGGCCCACCCCAAGACCTGTAATACTCCAGCATGGCACTCCAACCCAACTTCCCCGTCATGGGGTGATGCCCTGGCTGGTAAGGACCCGGTTCCTCCTTACATACCTGAAGGATCACCCTCGGGCCAGAGTCACCCCCGCCACAGTACACTTACTAGCGGGTTACTCCCTCCTGAAGAAGCACTTAACACCCTGGCAGCCCATCCAGAATTGAGAGCTCTACTCTCCTTAATCCCTACCAAACATGACATCCAACAGATGGCCCATGATCTTCGGCACTCTTGGAAACAAGACCTGATACCGGTGCAGACTGATATTGCTACCCTGCAGGAACGAATCCAGCACGTGGAAAATCATCAAACATCTACACAATCCGACATTTCCGCCCTACGGGCTTCTGTGGCGGAACAACAAGACCGCTTTGCTCAGCTGGTTAACCACATGGATGATATAGAAAACCACAGTAGGAGAAACAACATCAGAATAAAAGGTATGCCGGAGTCTGTTAAGACGGGTGAACTGATTCCTACTCTTACAAAAGCTTTTAATTACATCCTGGGTCGACCAGAGGAAAAAGGGATAGAATTTGACCGAGCACACAGCGCACTCCGTCCACAAAGCCAGGATCCCGCCAGACCTAGGGATGTTATCTGCAGGGAACACAGATACACGCTCAAAGAGGAGATAATGCAGAAGGCGCGGCTCATGCAGAGTGTTTCCTTTAACGGCATGCAACTTGGTCTGTTCCCGGACCTCTCCAGGAGGACCTTTCGCCTCTGAGCCTCAGTCAAGCCACTACTGGCAGTCCTGCAGGAAAGAGGTATTCCCTATCGCTGGGGTTTCCCTTTTTCTATCCAAGTCCGGTATCGAGACAAGTCATTGACTCTTCGCACACCCTCGGATCTTCCATCTTTCCTTGCTGCCTTAAATCTCCCTGAGCTGACGCTTCCGGACTGGGAAGCTACGCTGAAAATGGAACCCGCCTTGCCACAAGCCTCGTTGGTGGCCCAACAACCTCGCTCCCTTGTGGAGGCAGCACCAAGATCCCAGCGACCACGTCGCCGGCTGAGTAGCCCGGCTGCTTCTCCATCCAAGAGGCCTCCGCACCGCTGAACCATAGGACTCCATAAAGGTGAAATGTAAGCAACACCTGTTGCTAAAGTTGCTTCCATTCCTTTATCTGTTATCCTTGAGGACTATGGCCCTTTGCATTTGGTCTAACTCTGTTGATCCAACTAACTCATTTCTGCTAAATTGTGTTCTTTTACATTAATGCTTACTGGTTCTGAGCCATTATTGCTGGTATACACTGAATGGGCGTGTGGGAAGGTTGGGCTGGGGGGGTGCACACCCAGGGGTGCCGTTACTCATTCGTCCCCCGCTCAGGCCTATTTTACTGAAAATATTCCCGTGACACTCTGGTTATTTTGTTGATTTTCCCTTTTTTGCATAGTAGGAAAATTCTGTTGGTGTCCCTTCATCCCCCCCCCGGGGACCACTGGCCGGTTTTTATTCTCTTGGTTGGCATTACACTTCGCTTTTCGTTTGGTTTTGGGTCTCATTAAAAGGGGCCTTTTTGTTGTTAAGAAAATGTTTTTTTGTTCTAACATACCCACCCCTAGGTCGGTCTTTTTTCTGCCATTGCGTGCCTTTCTCTGGTATTTCTTCTTAGAGACTCCTTTGCTGTCTCCCAATGGCTACATCAGGTCACACCCTCAATGTTAAGGGGTTCAAAGCCCCAGAAACGCTCACAAATTCTATACCTCTCCACAAGCAACGGGGCTCCAAATTTTTGCATATAGGGGATCATTTCTTTAAGCACACATACCAGGGATTTTGAATAGGTACTTCCCGCCCTGGGGACCATAGCACAATCCGCTAGCTAAAACAAAAGGGGTTTCATTTTTTTCCCCAAATCATTGCCGATCCAGATTGGGAGTCCCTTAATTTATGCTCGGTACCTGTTCATTAAGTGTAACTCCAGGGGGGAGCCCACACGTTTCGCAAAATTTTTTTATGCACCAAAAAACAGGCCTTTTTTTGGTTTTTTTTTTCCCCAAAACCCAAAGATGCCCTTACGGAATTTCCCCGGGGGACAATTAATTCTCTGTGGGGGACTTAAACCCTAGCTTTAAATCCTTTTATTAGGACCCCCCCGGGGGGACGCCCCTTTTTTAAAGCAAATTGGGCGCCTTAAAACAGGTTTTGAAAATGCTCCATGATATTCAATTGGTGGAACTTCTGGCTTCTCCCCACCCCAACGATAAAAAATTACACTTTTTTTTCTCACCCACATGGGTCCTATAGTCAAATTTGGGATTATATTTTCCCCAGCCCACTTTTGCTCCTGCAGATCTCCCGGGCCCCTATCAGAAACATTCCCAAATTGATCTTCCCCCAATTAGAGATGGCCAAATTTTCCCTCAAAAATTCGGTTCGGTACTTGGGGGGGAATTTTCCGACAAAATTTTTTTTGGGCCCCCGAATTACTTGGACGAATCACGTTAAAAAAAACTATTTCCCAGGCCCCCCTCCCAAGCCTGCGGGGTTTCTGTGGGGAAACGTTGTCCCATGCTTAAATATGCAGAGGGCCCGTTTGGGGTTTTGGTCTTCATACAATGTTTTTTTTAGTTGGACACCACATGACTGCCCCGCTTTTTTAAAAATCGCTTCCTAAAAAATTTCCCGGGGGGGCCATTTAAAGAGGGAAAAAACTGAAAAAAAAAACCAAGGGGGAAAAAGGGAGCCTGATAAAGTCCAATGCAAGCAAAAGCTGGAAAAAAAAACCCTGAGAGTTTCAGGTGGCAACATTAGTGAAAGGAATTTGTGGAGGTGACGGCGGCAGCCACAGAAAAGCATAGGTCGGGCAGGGGCCCACAAAAAATTTTGGGAGGCGGCAAAAAACAGTATTAGGCCACAGAGGGGCACAATGATACAGGGTGGGGGGCCCGGGCCCGGCAGAAAGAAAGGGGGGGCGGGGGGGGGGGGTTCAGACAGTGGACAAGGGACTTTAAAGGGAGGGGGAAAAAAAACAGTTTTTAGGGCACGATGGCACAAAACATTTGGTGGAGGTCCGGGGGGCAGCAAAAAGAGGCCCGGGCCAGTGGAAAATTGACATTATGGGGGCGGCCAAAAAACAGTATTGGGCCACAGAGTGGCACAATGATACAGTGTGGAGGTCACGGGGGCAGCAGTATGGGGTTTCAGACAGGGGCACAATGCATTATGGAGGGGGCCCCAAAAAAAAAAGTATTTTTGGCCCCACAGATTTGGCAAAATTTATACAGTTTGGGGGTTCAGGGCCCGGCACCCAAGTATTGGGGTTAAGACAGTGGCACAAGGGAAAATTAGGGAAAGGCGGCAAAAAATTTTTTGGGCCCCCAGAGTGGCACAATGATACAGTGTGGAGGTCACGCGGCAGCTTATAAAGGTCAAAACAGTGGCACAATAAAAAATTATGGAGGGGGAAAAAAACAGTATTAGGGCACAGGGGTGGCACAACCCAAAAACATTTGTGGAGGTCACGGCGGCAGCGTATGGGGGTTTCCAGACAGTGGCAAAATTGCATTCTGGGGGGGCCCAAAACAAAATTAAAGGGCCACAGAGTGGCACAATGATACAGTGTGGAGGGCCCCGGCGGCAGCATTTATGAGGTCAGACAGGGCACAAGGGGTTTTTTTTTTTTTTCTGGGGTGGAAAAACCCAGTTTTGGGCCCACAGAGGGCACAATGTTTACAGTGTGGGGGTCACGGCGGCAGCAGAAAGAGGTCAGACAGTGGCAAAAATGACAAATTCTGGAGGTGGAAAAAAAACAGGGGTGGGCCCACAGTGTGGGGGGGCACGGCAGCAGCCAGGGCAGCAGCATGGGGTCAGACATGGAAACAATGACACAGGGTGGAGGGCACGAAAAGGGTCACAGCACACATAGGTCAAGAGTGGCAAAAAAGCCCTTCTGCGGGTTGGCAAAATGGTATTGGGCCCCACAGGGGGCGGAAACAATAAATGAGAGCGGGGGCCCCCGGCGGAAAGCAGCAGAGGTCGGCAGTGGCACAATAAAACGAGGGGAGGTGTTTAAGGAGCAACAGCATGAGGTCAGAGAGTGGCACAATACATTTCCCGGTGGAAAAATTGTATTGGGCCCCAAGAGGGGCACAATGACTGAGAGCGGGGGTTCCCTGGCGGCACCCAGCATGGGGTCGGGCCCAGGGGCCCCAATGACAGAGAGTGGAGGTGAGGGACGGGAACCCAAACAGCATGGGGTCAAGAGGGGGCAAAAATGACATTCGCAGGTGGCAAAATAGTATTAGGCCACGAGCGGCAAAATGACTGAGAGCGGAGGCCCGGGCCCGGGAAGCAGAAAGAGGCAGGGCAGGGGGCAAAATGACAGGAGGGGGAGGTGATGACAGGAAAACGCTTTGGGGGGTCAGAGAGGGCCAATGACATTCTGAGGGGGAAAAAATTAGTTTTAGGCCACAGAGCGGCACAATGACTGAAAAGCGGAGGTCAGGGCGGCGGGCAGCAAAAAGGTAGGCAGTGGCACAATGACAAGAGGGAGGTGAAAAGGGGGGGAAAAAGGGGGCAAAAGCATGAGGTCAGAGAGTGGCACAATGACATTCTGCAGGTGGAAAAAATTGTATTAGCCACAGACCCGGCACAATGACTGAGAGCGGAGGTCACGGGGGGCAGCAAAAGGGGTTTCAGAGTGGCACAATGACAGAGAGGGAGGGAGAAGGAGAAAACAGCATAAAGGTCAGAGAGGGGCCCCCCCCACAATGACATTCGGAGGTGGCAAAAAAAAGGGGACCAGGCCGCAAGTGGCACAAGGGACAAGTGGGATGCCCAGGGAAAACCGCAACAAAAGCGCAGCATGAGCACTTTAATGGAAACAATGACAGAGTTTTGAGGGGGGGGAAATTTACCAGCCCCGGGAAAGACGGGGGTTTAGGCAGATGGAGAAACTTCAGCAGATGTTGGGCATCGGGGGGTGGCGGCATCAGAAAAAGTGGCTGGGGCAGGTAGTTTGAACCCAGGCCGGGACGCCTAAGGCATGGTGTGTGGAAACCGGGCCGACCCCACGCCTGATTCATCTTGAAAAAAGGTCTTCTTTTCAACATTTCCCTTTTAACAAGGGGGTTCCCCTTTGGGGGAAAACGAGGGCCCCCGCCGAACTGTACACCCCCGCTCTGATGCCACCTACTGGCCGGGCGGGACACCCTTCCCCCTTTTCAAAAACGGAAAGTTGCGGCCACAAAAACCCCATTTTGGCTGCCCAGAATTCCAGCGGATCTTCTAATTTGGGGGGCAGAGTTTTTCCCAAAAGGGGCCCAAACCTGTTGGTTCAGGGAATGCTCATGTCCTGCGGGCTGCTGTTTGCCTGCTGCTGGTGACTGCCCTCCTCACTAGGCGGGGGGAGGAACCTGCCCCCTTAGGACTCCAGATTTTAGGTTCGCTGAGGGAGCTGGAAATGGCCCCTTTCCCCCCCCCCTTTCCCCCAGCAGCCCCGGAGTAGTACGTGAGCGCTGGGGAAACCCCCCCCGGTCGGGACCTGCAGAGGGGGGGACGATGCCGCACATAGGCAGCGGCCAACGGGTTTTCGGAGGATTTCCATAGTTTTTGGGTTTTTGTTTTCCCCTCTCAATAGCGGGGGAAAAAGGGGCTCCCTTTTTGGGGCCCCAAAAAGCGAGGGTCCAATGGGGTTGGAGAGCCAAAAGTCATCCCTCCCCGGGATGCTGACTTTTGGTGGCCCTGTCACTAGCCAGGAAATAAGAAAGAGGGGACATCTGCAAAAAAGGGTTTCCGGGGGGCCCCCTGCCTCCTTTCCATGTTTACTGCCACGGTGTTGGGGAAGTCACCCTGCCTCGCCCTTCCCTCATTCCACCCCACCTCCCCAGTTTGCTTCCTGCTCCCCTCTCTTTCACCTGGGTAAAAAATCCACCCCATTTCACCAGACAATGCTTCTGCCCCCAATGTCCTCCCCCCCCCTCCTCCCCCCTCCATTTCTCCCCACCGGAAACTAAATGGGGCCACAGATGTATCGCCAAAACTCCAGTCCCCTGCCCGGGACAATTTTTTCGAAACTTTTCCCAAAGGCCCTGAAGCATTGGAATAAAGTTTTTCCCTCCCGTAGTCCTGGCGATGAAAAAATAACGGGGGGCCCTCCCGAATGGCCTCAACAAAGGAGGGTCCGCATAGCTGCACTGGCTGACATAAAAGTTACACAGGGGAGTACTTCTGTCTGCCGGGGATCATCAAAAAAATGGGTTAAGGGCCCTTTTCTCTGTTCATACGGCGGCCCAAAACTTGTGCGGCGGGAAAATTCCAGCGGGTGGAAACAGGCATATCAGGGGGCGTTTTGGGGGGGAGGCCGTTCTGCCGTTTGCAACTCGAGGGGGGGGTTTTTTCCCCGGCTTTTTGAAAAAACAAAATGGTAAAAGGGGCAGGGCACATTTCCGGGCCCTTTTTTTCAGAATGTTTGAAGATCGGGGAAAAAACTTCGGGGAACCTTTTTACAACCAGATTGAACACTTGCCCATGCAGGGCGATGGCCCCATCCCTCCTGGGGTGCCGCGGACACCTGTTCCTCCCATTGTCCTTTCACCATGGTTCCGATTTGCAGTTGGCGCGGGGGGGAAACCCACACACGATTTTTTTGGGCTGCTTGAGGGGAGCAGTTTCCCCCCCTGTGTAAAATTCTTTTCCCAAAGGCAAGCAGGTGAAAACTGCGTGACCCCGGCTGTGCCCTAACATGGGGTATGAGGAGCAGTACTTTTGGAGGCTAGATGGTTGGGGGGGGAGGAGGGGGGAGGCGGACTTTGGGGCGAAGGAGCACAGTTTTGAAAACGGGAGGAGAAAGCGGCTTTTTCCCTGTCCAAGTTTTTTGGTGGGGCCTGGGCGGGAAAGGGCACATTCACCCAGTGGGCCTTTAAAGGACATGAAACTGGCCCTGACCGTAGTTACAGCTCCAGACGTCCGGTGCCGGTACCTTGGAACAAACCGATAAGCTCAAGGGTGACCCACTTTCTGTTTCCCCAAAATTTATTTAAGTGGGTTTGGGACTTGCCTTTTTTGGGAAAAAAAAAATTACGGCCTTTGGAAATTCCATCTTTGGCTCGGCACAACCATTAGTTCTCTTTAATGGTGAAAAGCCCCCAAATTTTTAAAAAGGGGGGGACTGCCCGACCAACAACTTGGAAAAGGGTCACGGTCACTGCTGCACCTTTGGGTGGTTGGGGCGCTTCTGTTTTTTCCCCTTTACAATCGACTTTGGGAAAGACGCTGGCGCCATGTGTAGCGGGGAGCCCGGAGCAAATTTGGGCCGGGAAAAGGATGTCAAAGAGAAAACAAACTGCCTTCTGCAGAGGGTTTGGGGGAGCCTTGAAATGGCTGAAATTTGGGATGCGTTTTCCACGGCCGCTGCTGTGCTGCAGCGGCAGGATGGACCCCCCACATTTTGAGCCCCGTTTCTCCCAGGCCCCGGATGGTGCGCTGCATGTGTTGACGCAAAAGGGGCCCTTGTCCAAAGTTTTGCTCCCCGGCCAAAGCTTCACCTTTTTGCCCAAAAGAATCTCATATAAACCCCTATTCGGGTTTCCCCCGGTGTCCCTTTGCAAAGAACTGCCCCACCGCCCAGTAGCTGAAATTTTTTCCGCCAACGGGTCCGCAATGAGGGCTACTGGGGCCCCCGCGCCTCGCTGAGCCCCTGTGCCCCTAAATGTCTTGGGCTGCGAAAACGGGTTTTTTTTACCCGTGGGCCGCTTGGGTCCCGAAACCCACACTGCTGCTACCCCGCTGGGACTCACGGGCCCCACAACCCCCTTGCTGCTGCCCCCCTGCCTGAGCGCAAGCTGACGCCCTCTTCTCCTGACAAAATTTAAACCCTTGCTTCACCCCCCCCCAAGTGCGGTGGCTAATCATTTTTCTATTTTGTTTTCATCGTCACTACTGTCCTCATCCCCCGGTCTTGGTAAGCCAGGCTGACCTCCACCAATGGGCACTTCCCCTTTCCACTCTCCCACAACTATTCTTGCCCCCTTTCGCAAGAACTGGGGGTATTGGCCCCAATTTCTTCGTGCCCAAAGTAGATGGACTGCCCCCCATCAAATTGTTCATCCTCCTTTATAGTGGGGGCTGAGCCCAACCCCCATAGTAATCCCCGGCTGAGGGGAAATGGATGGGACAGAGGGGGGTGAGGACAGGGGAGGGCCCCTGACCCGCCCCGGGGGCCCTGCCAACTAAGTGTTGTGTAGAGGTTCCCACCGACTCCTTTGGGTGGGGGTTTTCAGATTCCCCTGGGAAGGAAAGAGGGTGACCTTTGTAACCCAAACAAGAACCCCCTTTGGGGTTTCCCGAACAACAAAAACCGGGCCCCTAGATTAAGCGGGGAGTTTTTGGCCTCCACCGGTGACCCCCTGGTGCGAAAGTCCCCTTGCTGTGGGTCGACCCCCGGGCCCCCTTTCAAAATGTTTTTTTTCCAATGCCACTCGCAGTTGCAGAGCCTGCCAACCCTCCTGTCCCGACATACTGGGTTTTTTCTAAAATGAACAGAACTGTTTTTATGAAACTATCTGTTTTATGAAAAAAAATAACCCTGTTTTTTACCCCCAAAAAGAAACCCCCGTAACAAGTTGGGTAACCCTTGGATAAAAATTTCGCTCCCAAATGGCCAGGGAAAAAAAAACTTGTATGGTCCCTTTACAAGACTGTGTGTTTTTTTAAAAGTTAAAAAACACAAACAAAGGCTTAATTAACCTTCGCCCTTTGAATTAAGCTACCCTGAAAAATGTATATAATTTTGGTGTTGGGAAAAAAAACGGTTTAAATTTTTTCAGCACAGCCCCAAAAACAACGCTTAAATTTAAACCCCGGAAAGTAAATTTCGCCAAAGAAATTTAGCCGCACAAACTAGGGAAACCCTGGGTTTCAATTTCGGTTTTTTTACGCCACACAACAAAAAGAAAAGTTGTAATTTGCCTTTGCTTTTGAATTAGGTTTTCCAAAAAAAATATATATATTTGGCGTTGAAAAAGACGGTTTTTTTTTTTGTCAGCAACCCAGGGAAAAACAACGCTTAATTAACCCCCCGGATGTAAAAAATTTCGCCAAAAAAATTTTTAGGCCCCCAAAACTAGTAGCTTTTTACGGTTACAATTTTCGTTTTTTCTATGCCACACAACAAGGATACAGTTTTTAATTTTTCCTTTTCCTTTTGGAAAAAAAGGGAACCAAAAAAAAAAAATATTTATTTTGGCGTTTTTTTAAAAAAAACGGTTTTTTTTTTGTCAGCACACCCCAAAAACAACTCTTAATTAACCCCCGGAATTAAATTTCGCCAAAGAATTGAAACCGCACAAACTAGTGCGGGGTTTAAAAATTGCGTGTTTTTCAAAAGCCACACAAAAAAGAGAACAGTTGTAATTTGCCCTTTTCTTGTGAAATTTTGGCTACCAAAAAAAAAAATATTTTTTGGGGTTGAAAAAAAACGGTTTATTTTTTTTCAGCAAAACCAGCAAAACAACGGTTAAAATTTTAACCCCCGGATGAAAAAGGGGCCAAAGAAAAGAAACCGCACAAAATGAAGCGTGTTACAATTGCGAGTTTTCTACGCCCCACAACCCAAAAGATACAGTTTGGGAAATTTTCCTTGCATGTGAAATTTGGCTACCCAAAAAAAAATATATATTTTTTGGCGTTGGGAAAAAAAGTTTTTTTTTTGTCAGCACACCCCGCAAAACAACGCTTAATTAACCCCCGGATGTAAAATTGCGCCAAAGAAAATTTTTAGCCGCACAAACTATAAACTTTTTAAAAATTGCGTGTTTTCTACGCCACACAAAAAAGAGATACAGTTGTAATTTGCATTTGCTTGTGAATTGGGGTACCAAAAAAAAAAAAAATATATTTGGCGTTGAAAAAAAAACGGTTTTTTTTTGCAGCACACCACAAAACAAAGCCCAATTTAAACCCCGGAAAAGTAAATTGCGCCAAAGAATGAGCCCCCCAAATATAGCGTGTTCCCCAAAATTTTTTGTTTTCAACCCCCACACAACAAAGATACAGTTTTTAAATTTTCCTTTTCTTGTGAAAATTTGGCTACCAAAAAAAAAATATATTTTTTGGCCCCTGAAAAAAAACGGTTTAATTTTTTTCAGCCCCAACCCAAAAAGCAAAAACAACGCTTAAATTTTAAACCCCCCGGGTGTAAAAAGCGCCAAAGAATTTAGCCGCACAAACTAGAGCGGGGTTTTCAAAATTTCGTGTTTTTTTACGCCACACAACAAGAGATACAGTTGGGAAATTTTCCTTTGCTTGGAATTAGGCCCACCCCAAAAAAATATATATATTTGGCGTTGAAAAAGGGCGTTTTTTTTTGTCACACACCGCCCCAAAAAAACGCTTAATTTAAAAACCCCCGGGTGTAAAAATTTCCCCTTTGAATTTCCCGCAAACCAAAAATGAAGTTTGGTTTTTTGTATTGTAAAAACGCTTTTTTTTTTAAATTAATACAACAGGAACTGGCTTAGATCCCACTTTTGGGTTTGAATGATAACAGCTGCAGTGGCCCCACACAGGATTTCAGATCCAATACCCCCAAAAAAACAGAAATAGCACATTTTTTGAGAACCCTCTCTGGGGAAAAAGTGAAAACACCCCACAGAAAAACCTGTATAAAACAGTTCTTTTAATAAACGCTTTTTCCCCCAGCAGCACCTTTCCCTATCAGTAAGTGAAGGAGTGTGGCTCCCCGCGGGGCCGGGTCGGTATTAAAATATTTCCCGGGGAACGTCACAGGAAACCCCCGGTCCCCTGATTTTGGGTTTTATCTCGCACGTCATGCAGGGCATGCCCTTCTTCCTCCCAGATGCTTTGGGGCCCCCTGTAGCGCCCCTGTGCTCGCAGCCATTTTATCAATTTTAAAAACACACTTCTTCACCCCGAAGTACCCCCCAAAAATTTTACTTCGGTCCCCCAACCGAAGTTTTCCTGAAATTCCTAAACGAAAAATTTCCAAAATTCGTTTAGAATTTAATTCGCCCCTCTCTAGCCCCCAAACCATTTTCGATTTTAATTTTCCGAATTGGGAGTTAAACCCCCCCTTTTAAAGAAAACTGAACGAGTCTCTCCTGTCTGACTCTGTCTGCCTTGCAGACTTGAAACAAACGATCGACTCCTTTTGCCATGTACACTCTGCAGACAGTACCCTTCCCCAAATTAAGTGGGAAGCTCTCAAAACTGTCCTGCGAGATGTCCTTATAAAGCATGGGGCTAGGCTCAAAAGAGAGAGATCGCACAAATTACAAACTCTTATGCAAAGACTGAACCGTCTTGAAACCGCTCACAAGTCCACAGGCTCGGAATCGGACTTTAGAGACCTGATGCTTACTCGTCACGAAATCTTACAATTAATGGAGCACAAACATAAGCGCTACCGCCAACTTTGCTTTTACGCCTGGAGCAACAAACCCGGTAGATGTCTAGCTCGTGCTCTACGTGATAAAAGGGCTTCATTATTCATCCCTTCTATTAAAGGCTCGAACGGTCGCTTAGTTCATCTTGCTAAGGACATCTTGAAAGAATTTCATGCTTATTATACTGATCTGTATAATTTCCCTCCCCCTGATAATTGCACTGGGCGACAGGACCCTCGAGCAACGCTGCAAATGTACCTCTCCAAAACCGCTTTGCCTACCATGGACCCTTAATCCCTCGCCTCTCTGGAGGAACCATTTGGGCCAGAAGAGCTAAAAAGAGCAATTTCTTCCCTTCCTACAGGGAAAAGCCCAGGTCCAGATGGCTACACTGCCATCTTTTATAAAACTTGAGCAGACGATCTCTCACTCCCTATACTGGCAGCTTTTAATGAGGTATTTATGGGCTCTCGTTTTGATCCCACCTTCTTGAGGGCATACATTACAGTTAGTGATGAGAGATTACGTTGACTATCGTCATCGGGTCGATAGTCGATATCGGCAATTATCAATAAGATATCCGATAGTCGATAATAGATTATCGCCGATGACCATTAAAGTCTATGGGAGAGGAACAACACCTTCATTCTTACACCCAAACAGGGATGGAGAAGCTGGAATTAACATCCACACACAGTCAAATGGATACGTGCTACGTCTTAGGCAACACACTTAGGTTATAAAAGCCACAGAAAAAAACTCACAGACCATTCACTATCCCTGTCTTGCACCACAGCATGACCCTTAAACCTGCATGACCCACAAATTAAAAAGTGCCAGAAGGCAGAATGATTTGAACCATCATTTTACTTGAACTGGACATTGAATATCTCTGTCCTGGAACGCAGCATGAGCCCCAAACCTGCATGACCCCAGATTAAAAAGTGCCGGAAAAAGGAGTCTTTCAACCACCATTTTAGTTTCACTGGACATTAACTATACCTGTCCTGTACCACAGCATGACCCCTAAACCTGTTTGACCCACAGATCACAAAGTGGTACTATGCTATTTTGTACAGTGACTGTCATTTAGTATATTTTTTGGTAACTGACATTTGTTTACAGAATTTATTTAGGGAAGTTTTTTTTTTTTTTAAAACTGTCATTTTTATTAAAGTATTTACAGTAAATCCAGATAATTACATAACAGTGTAAAGACCGTTCCATCAATGATATTCATAAAAATTTTAGGAGGTAACAGGCCAATTGTATATAAAAAACATTCATTAAATATCATACAGAGCGTGACAATTAGTAAGTATGCATGTGGTGGTCTACATTAACTAATGTATTATCTAACCTAAAAAAGGTCACAAAAACAAGACGAAAGACTACACAGAAACAAGAAGGGGAAAAGGGGGGAAAGACACATACAATGAAAACCTGAAAGTTCAACCTGAGGGTCCATCAGACAGCGAAAAACTCAGGGACTTGCATCATGTATAGTAACATACGAGTCCCAAACGTCCCATGTTAAATGAAATTTATCTACATCATTATTCAACACGGCCGTTAAGTATTCCAAGGACCTTATGTCTCTCAATCGCCCAAGCACATCCCTGAACCTTGGAGGGTCACTCCTTTTCCAATATGAAGAGATCATGCATTTTGTTGCAGTGAGAATATGTGTGAGTAATTTCTGAACCGGTCTCCCTAGTTTCATTGAGAACAGGTTTAATATACATACAATCGGATCCATAGGGAATTGGATCCCGAGAAGATCTCTAATGAATTTGGTGACATCTATCCAGAGCCGTCGAATAAGTGTGCATTCCCAGAAGATATGAAATACATGGGCCCCGTGTGCATTGCAACGCCAACATATATCGGGTATCGTGGGATTAAGTTTGTGCAAAATATTTGGCGTGTGATACCAGAGCATCAAAATTTTGAGTTGATTTTCTTTGTAAGTGCTGCACAGTGAGGATTGGGTGGCTCTGCGCCAGACCAGATCCCAGTCTTCTTGGGAAAGCTGTGTCTGCAGAAAGTTTTCCCATTTTGACATATAAGGGTGTCGCTGGATCTCATCTGGGGATGGATTCCACAGCAATGCATAGATGTCTGATATCAAACCCCTGGTGGAAGTGCAGAGCTTGCATATCAACTCAAATCTGGTTGGAGAGGACACCACAGATGAATGCAGTATGGAAGATAGGAAATGAGATATTTGTAGATAAGAGTAGTGGCATGTCTCCGGGATTCCAAAATCCGATTTTAGGGCTTGGAAAGGAAGTATGCGCTTCGTACGATTGTCTACTATATCGGCAAATCTAAATAGTCTCCTATCAAACCAGGGCCTGAAGGCTAAATTGCCCAAACCCTCTGGGAACAGGGGATTCAATAGAAAAGTAGTCATAGGTGAGAAGGCAGAACAGAGATTAAACTTCCTCATACATTTTCTCCACACTGTCCTCGTTAATTGGATTGGGCCAAGTAAGTGAGTGTTAGTATGCACGTGAGAAGTGGCCCAGAGCAGGGAATTGGGGTGTGCCGGCGCCATCCACAATTTTTCTATTTCAACCCATTTTGAGGTAGCTAACATAGAAGACCAGGCTGGGAGCCTGCGAAGCTGTGTTGCCCAATAATATTTCTCTAGGTCTGGTACTGCTAGGCCCCCATCTGCTTTTCTAGCCAGCATAGTATTCCTTCCGATTCTGTGTCTTTTATTTGACCATATAAATTTAAAGAAGGAAGCTTGAACACTCTTTAGATCCTTTATTGGGACTGGGATAGGTAGAGTCTCAAATAAATATAGTAGTTTCGGTAGGATATTCATTTTTATTGCAGCTATTTTGCCTAATAGGGAAAAAGGTAAGGACATCCATTTTTAAGGAGTTCCT
>JAODAL010073580.1:0-14685 GCA_025379985.1 Phyllomedusa bahiana
TCCCCTTTTTCCCTCCCTCCTGCCCAATTCTCCTTATCCGTTTTCCCCCCCCTGCCCACCTTTTCCTTTTCCCTCTCCCCCCTGTCCCACTCTCCTTATCCCTCTCCTCTGCCCACACTTCTCCTTATCCCTCTCCTCTCACCCCACACTTCTCCTTTTTCCCCTCCCCCGCCCACAATTTTTCCTTTTCCGTATCCCCTCTGCCCCACTTTCCTTACCTTCCCCTTTTCCACATCTCCTTATCCCTCTCCCCTCTGCCCACACTTCTCCTTATCCGTATCCCCTCTGCCCACACTTCTCCTTATCCCTCTCCCCTCTGCCCACACTTCTCCTTATCCCTCTCCTCTCTGCCCACACTTCTCCTTATCCCTCTCCCCTCTGCCCACACTTCTCCTTATCCCTCTCCCCTCTGCCCACACTTCTCCTTATCCCTCTCCCCTCTGCCCACACTTCTCCTTATCCCTCTCCTCTGCCCACACTTCTCCTTATCCCTCTCCTCTCTGCCCACACTTCTCCTTATCCCTCTCCCCTCTGCCCACACTTCTCCTTTTTTTTTTTTTTAATTATTTTTATTGAGAAGAAAGCTTACCATTCCAGTAAATCAAAGATACAAACAGTTGAGTACAAAGAGACTACAGTACACATTAGTAAACAATTAATCTATGCACGTACATCTTCTTCTCCCAATTTTCAAAATATTAACTGTTCAAATTAAACCTAAAACATTCAATGTGAAATTCCCACTCCCACTGAAGAGCTACCTTCCTAAACCCACTTAAGATTCATCTCCAATTTCTAGTACCCAATGACCCTGCCATCTTTTCCAGGAGATAGTACCGGGATGTGCGGAAATGGGTCATCAATTCTTTAATGTCCCCATCCGCCAGAGACTTGACAATAAAGCTCTTCCATTTCTGGAAAAATTTCTTTGTCAGTGTGTCTTTATTGGATTCTGCCTCATCCTATCCACTGTAATCAGATGTCAAGTTTAGCAAACTTTTTCCCCCTTTCTCTGGAAAACATTTTTCTGAAAACCAATCCCGTAAAATGACTTTTTGTATTTAAAAGTATTGTGGGGAAACCCCCTTTTTTGTCCCCCCCAGCCCGCTCCCCTCCCCTTCCACCCAACCCTTCAGGGAAAAAAAGGGAAAAAATGGTACTAATTGGGATATTTGGCACCTTCCCCCCCATATCTCTCTATTTTATTGCAGAGTGTCCTCCCAATCGTTTTATTTTTTGGGGCCCGGTGCCATTTCCATGTAAAAGTTTGGGCTTTCTGCAATTTACATTTTGGGCACCCTTTAAAAAAAACCAGGGGGGCTTTCCTGTGGGGGAAGGGGTCAAATGCATAAGTCCCCTTTTATGGCAGGCGGAAAAAATCCCCCTCCCCCTTTCATTTATAGGGGGTTTTTTTAAATTTTTTCCTCGAGCCTTTTTAAAAATTTTTTTGACTGCCTCGGGGTCCCCCAAAAATCTTTTTCCCCAACCCTGAAACATTGCTTTAGTTGGGGCAAAGCCCTTTTTTCCCACATAATTTCCTTTTAAATTTGCCGGAAAAACGATTCCAGTTGATCTGGCTGCCCCATAAGGGCTTTAAAACCCTCCGGAGTTTTGCCGCCACTGGATTCCGGGACCTTTTTTCTTACGGGAAGGTTATGATTCCCAATTTTGGGAAAACCCCTGCTTGTCCCCTTAAGTCTATTTTTTCCCCTTTAATTTCCTCCCACGACTTGAACCTATTCCCCGTTTCATGTATTAGATCTTCATCGTCCGAATGTTTTATCCTTCCACTCCCCAAAAAATTTTTTTTCCCGTCCTGCTGGAAATCCCCGCATCCCCCACAAAGGTGGTATTTTGGATGGGGTAGTTTAGGGAAAAAGTAAACAGTTTTCCTCACTTGTTTCCTGTGGCAATTGTGTTCTTAATATCACGTTCGTTTGACATTGGCAGGAAGATCCCTGATATCCCCGGTATGCAGAAAGGGGGGAAAAAAATTCTCTGGATTCCCCAATTGCATCTCCAGCCTCAGATTGGAAAAAATAGAACTCCCCGTGGATTCCAATCCCAAACCATGCCCGGACAAGCCCCCGTAAGTTGTACAATCTAATTTTCGGGGAGGGTTTTTGGGCCCCCCCCCGCTTGCTCAAAAAAACCCGTTTTAAAAAAGCGTTTCCCCGGGTCTTTTCGAGCTCCCCAAAAATCCTATAACGTGATTCCAAACTGGTTTATATCCTTATGCTTTTTGTAACATCGGGTTTTTCTGATAGGATTCAATTTAAAAGGGGGAAAGCTTTAAAATTCTCCCTTTTCCCTCTCCCCCCTTTGCCCCCACGTTCCTTTCCCTCTCCCCTTGCCCACACGTTACTTATCCCTCTCCCCTTTCCACCGTTTACTTATCCCCCTCCCCCTTTCCCACACTTTCTTTATCCCTTTTCCCCCTTTTTTGCCCACACTTCTCCTTATCCGTCCCCCTCTTTCCCCCACTTTCCTTATCCCTCTCCCTCTCTTTCCCACACTTCTCCTTATCCCTCTCCCCTCTGCCCCCCACTTCTCCTTATCCCCCTCCTCTTGCCCACACTTTTTCCTTATCCCTCTCCCCCTGCCCACTTCTCCTTATCCCTTCCCCTTTTCTGCCCCACTTTCCTTATCCCTTCCTCTCTGCCCCCACTTTCCCTTTTCCCCCTCTCGTCTTTCCCCCCACTTTCCTTATCCCTCCCCCCTGGGCCCCCATTCTCCTTATCCCTTCCCCCCTGCCCCCTACCTGCCTTATCCCCCTCCCCTCTGCCCACACTTCTCCTTATCCCTCTCCCCTCTCTGCCCACACGTCTCCTTATCCCTCTCCCCTCTCTGCCCACACTTCTCCTTATCCCTCTCCTCTCTGCCCACACTTCTCCTTATCCCTCTCCCCTCTCTGCCCACACTTCTCCTTATCCCTCTCCCCTCTGCCCACACTTCTCCTTATCCCTCTCTCCCCTCTGCCCACACTTCTCCTTATCCCTCTCCCCTCTCTGCCCACACTTCTCCTTATCCCTCTCCCCTCTGCCCAAAACTTATTTTTCCCCCTCTCCTCTGCCCACACTTCTCCTTATCCCTCTCCCCTCTGCCCACACTTCTCCTTACCCCTCTCCCCTCTCCCCTCTGCCCCCACTCCTTATCCCTCTCCCCTCTCTGCCCACACTTCTTTCCCTTTTCCCCCCTCCTCTCTGCCCCCACTTTTTCCTTATCCCAAATCCTCTTGCCCCCAAATTATCCCTTTTCCCTCTCTCTCTTCCCAAAAACTTTCCTCATCCCTCTCTCCCTTGCCCCACTTCTCCTTATCCCTTCCCCTGCCCCCCCACCTTCCTTATCCCTCTCCCCTGCCCACACCTCTCCCCTTTTCCCTCCCCTTCCCGCCCAAACCCCTCCTTATTCCCCCTCCCCCCTGCCCACACCCTTCCTTATCCCCCCTCCTCTTTTTCCCCCCACATCTCCTTATCCCCTTCCCTCTTTCCCCCACTTCTCCTTATCCCTCTCCCCCACTGCCCACACTTCTCCTTATCCCTCTCCCCTTGCCCACATTCTCCTTTCCCTCTCCCCCCTGGGGCCCCAAATTTACTTATCCCTTTTCCCCTCTGCCCCCACTTCTCCGTATCCCTCTCCCCCCTGCCCCCACTTTCCCCCTTATTCCCCCCCTCTTTTGCCCACATTCTCCTTATTTCCCCTTCCCCCCTTTGCCCCATTTCCTTATCCCTCCCCTTTTGCCCACACTTCTACTTATTCCTCTCCCCTCTTCCCACACTTCTCCGTATCCCTCTCCCCTCTGCCCCCACTTCTCCTTATTCCTCTCCTTTCTGGCCCCCACTTCTTTCCCTTTTTCCTTCCCTTTTTGCCCCACCTCTCCTTATCCCTCTCTGCCCACACCTCTCCTTTTCCCTCACCTCTTGCCCACATTCTCCTTTTTCCCTCTTCCCCCTCTGGGCCCACATTCTGCTTTTTCCCCCCCCCTCTGCCCACACTTCTCCTTATACCTCTCCCCCCGGGCCCCCACTTTCCTTAAACCCTTCCCCCCTTCCAAAACTTCTCCGTACCCTTTTCCCTCTGCCCAACCCCTTCTCCTTATTCCTCTCCTCCCCTTTCCCAATTCTCCTTTTCCCTCCCCTCTCTGGCCCCCACTTCTCCTTTTTCCCCCTCCCCCCCTCTGCCCCCCACCTCCCTTATCCCTTTTCCCCCCTCTGCCCCCACTTCTCCTTTTCCCCCTTTCCCCTCTGCCCACATTTGTTATCCCCCTCCCCTTGCCCCACTTCCCTTTTACCTCTCCCCTTTGCCCCCCACTTCCCTTATCCCCCCTCCCTTGCCCAAAACTTTCCTTATCCCTCCCCTTTCCCCGCCCACATTCTCCCTTTTTCCTTCCCCTTGGCCCCCACTTCTTAAACCCTCCTCTTTGCCCCCACTTCTCCCTTTCCCTTTCCCCTCTGCCCCCACTTCTCCCTTAAACCCTCTCCTCTCTGCCCCACCTTTTCCCTTTTCCCCTCCCTCTCCCCAAAACCCCTCCTTATCCCTTCCCTTGCCCCCCTGTCCTTATCCCTCCCCTCTGCCAAACTTTCCTTAAAACCCTTTTCTGCCCAAAACCCCCTTCTTATCCTTTTCCTCTCTGCCCCCACTTCCCTTTTTCCCTTTTCTCCTCTTGCCCACATTTCTCCCTTTTCCCTTCCTCTCTGCCCCCCACTTTCCTTTTCCCTCTCCCCCCTGCCAAAAGTTCTCCTTGTCCCCCCTCTCCCCTGCCCACAATTCTCCCCTTTTTTTCCCTTGCCCCCAAAATTTCCTTTTCCCTCTCCCCCCTGCCCCCCTTTCCTTATCCCTTTTCCCCTCGCCCCCAATTCTCCCTTTTCCCTCTCCCCCCTGCCCACACTTTCCTTATTTCCCCCTTCTTGCCCCCACTTCTCCTTTTTCCCTCTTCTCTGCCCCCATTCCCTTATCCCTCTCCCCCCTCTGCCCACACTTTCCTTTTCCTTCTCCCCCCCTGCCCCCACTTTTTCCTTATCCCCCTCCCCCCTTTCCACCCAAATTTTCCTTATCCCCCTCCCCCCTGCCAACACTTTTTCCTTATCCCTTCCTCTCTGCCCACACCTCTCCTTATCCCTCTCCCCCCCTTTCCCCCCAAACCCCTCCCTTTTCCCTCCCCCCCTGCCCCCCATTCTCCTTATCCCTCTCCCCTCTGCCCCCCTTCTCCTTATCCCTCTCCCCTCTGCCCACACTTCTCCTTATCCCTCTCTCCTCTCTGCCCACACTTCTCCTTATCCCTCTCTCCTGTCTGCCCACATCTCTCCTTAGCTGTCTCCCCTCTGCCCACACTTCTTATCCCTCTCCTCTCTGCCCACATTTCTCCTTATCCCTCTCCTCTCTGCCCACCCCTTTCCTTATTTCCCTTTCCCCCCTGCCAAAACTTTTCCTTATCCCTCTCCTATTGCCCACCCCTTCTTTCCCTTTTCCCTCTCCCCTCTGCCCCCACTTTTCCTTATTTCCCCTCCCCTGCCAAAAATTCCCCCTTATCCCTCTCCTCTCTGGCCCCCACTTCCCTTATCCCTCTCTCCCCTTATCCCTCTCTTCCCTTATCCCTCTCTCCCCCCTTTCCCACATTCTCCTTTTTCCCTTCCTCTGCCCCCCCTTCTCCTTATCCCTTCCTCTCTGCCCACCTTCTTTTACCCTTTCCCCCCCCTTCTCCCAACTTCTCCCCCACCCCTCTTCTTATATCTCTTACTTTACCCATTTACCGGCTGAATTCTGTTTTGGCTTTGACTCAAAAAATTACACCAAGAACTGCAACAGAATAAAAAAATAAAAAAATACCGCCTGTACCCGGGCCCCGCGGGGAAAGGTAACTGGACGAAATTTTCACACTTAACCCATTACGGGAAAAAAAACTTTTGGGTTCTCAGTGCTCGGGTTGGGGCCCATGTGAAGCACGGGGGCCCAAACCCAAACCCCGGGGGGCCCGTGGGGGCATCCCAACCGAGACCGTGGGGGCATCCCAAAGGGAGAACGGGGGGGGTTTCCCCAAACCAAAGGGGCCCGGGTGGGGGCACCCCGGGCCCGACACTGGGGGGGGCACCCCTCCAAACACTGGGGGGGCACCCCAAACCAAACCGGGGGGGGTTTCCCCAACCGGGGGCCCTTGGGGGCATCCCAACCGAGACCATGGAGGCATCCCAAAACCGGGGGCCCGGTTGGGGGGCCACCCAAAACCAAGACCTTGGGGGGTTTCCCCCAACTCGGGAACGTGGGGGCATCCCAACCGAGACCGTGGAGGCATCCCAAACCGGGGCCCGTGGGGGAAACCCCAACCCGGGGAAAACCAGGGGGGTTTCCCCAAACCCCCAGAACGTGGGGGCCCCCCAACCGAGCCCGGTGGAGGCACCCCAACCGGGGCCCGGGGGGGGATCCAACCGGGGCCCCGTGGGGGCTTCCCCCCAACCGAGACCGGGGGAGGGCACCCCAACCGGGACCATGGGGGCCCCCCCAACCCAGATTGGGGGCAACCCCAAACGAAAAACCTTTGGGGTTTCCCAACCCAAAACGGGGGGCAACCCAACCGAGCCCCGTGGGGGCACCTCCCGGGGACTGTGGGGGCTTTGCATGCCCAAACACGCATTTTTTCGAACACGCATCTTATAAAACCCGGGCACCCATATCGATGTGGAGATACATCTGGAGAAGCTGAAGGAACCCGACTACATATTCAGGGGAACTTACTGCAACATTTCCTGTAGTCAGGAAAGAAAATAAATACAGTGGGAGCCTCGGCTGCTGCAGAGCCCCTGGGACGGGAGGAAATGATCAAATCCTGCACCATATACAGAAAGGAGCAAAAGCTCTGGCGCCTCTTTACCATATTGTAGAGGAAGAAGAGAACTGGAGTAGAAGACTGCCCCAATATTAAGCTCCATACTTCGAGCAGGTACAATACCGCCACTATATCTGCTAATGAGTGCACACACTAGTACCAGCACATGTAGTGATTGTGTAACACGCCACCTCATGGGCACACAGGAGTGCAGGGTACGGCTGATCAGCAGCTACATCAGATCAGATCTGCCCCCTATGGCAGTTGGTTCTCGGGGGTATTCATGGATGTAGAGGCCAGTATGACCCTCACCTACTAGGCCAAGGCCGCTCAGAGGCTGCGGCTATCACATTCAGAGGAGCCCCCGCGCACAGGTGGTGGCAACGGCTGCAGGATTCTGCTGATGAGCCCGCGGTGTGACGACCCCTGTATAGTGATCACCTCCTCCTATAACTAACCCAATGTCTACCCCTCACCTGTGTCGCCCCCTCCTGACTCCGCCCTTCTGCCTCTTCCACGTTTGTCACTGTGTTTTCTGATGCATTTTGCCTTTTCTCTCTTATCTTTATATCATTTCTGGGTATTTTGTGTCATTAACCTTACAAACATCAAGGAAAGAAGGAAAACTCTACCTGATACGGAGGAACCCCGAGTGGACGTGAAGACCCGCGGTGTCAGGGCAGAGGCCGATCGGTGGTGCCCGGTGTGGAGACCCCCAGTGTCAGGCAGAGGCTGCTCGTTGGTGTCCGGTGTGGAGACCCCCAGTGTCAGGCCAGAGACCGCTCGGTGGTGCCCAGTGTGGAGATCCCTGGTGTCAGGGCAGAGGCCGCTCGGTGGTGCCCGGTGTGGAGACCCAGTGTCAGGGCAGAGGCCGCTCGGTGGTGCCCAGTGTGGAGTATCCACGGTGTCAGGCAGAGGCCCCGATCGTTTGGTGTCCGGTGGTGGAGTCCCCTGGTGTCAACAGGGCAAGAGGACGCTCGGTGGTTGCACGGTGTGTGGAGATCCCTGGTGTCAGGGCAGAGACCGCTCGGTGGTGCCCGGTGTGGAGATCCCAGTGTCAGGGCAGAGACCGCTCGGTGGTGCCCGGTGTGGAGATCCCTGGTGTCAGGGCAGAGACCGCTCGGTGGTGCCCGGTGTGGAGATCCCCGGTGTCAGGGCAGAGGCCGCTCGGTGGTGCCCAGTGTGGAGATCCCTGTGGTGCAGGCGGGGGACCGCTCGGTGGTGTCACGGTGTGAGACCCCTGGTGTCAGGGCGGGGACCGCTCGGTGGTGCCCGGTGTGGAGACCCCTGGTGTCAGGGCAGGGACCGCTCGGTGGTGTCCGGTGTGGAGACCCCTGGTGTTGTCCAGGGCCAGAGACGCTCGGTTCGGTGCCGTAGCTCGGTGTGGAGATCCCTGGTGTCAGGGCGGGGACCGCTCGGTGGTGCGCGGTGTGGAGACCCCAGGTGTCAGGGCAGAGACCGCTCGGTGGTGCCCGGTGTGGAGATCCCTGGTGTCAGGGCAGAGGCCGCTCGGTGGTGCCAAGTGTGGAGGACCCATTAAGTCTGGGAGAGACTGGTCGGTGGTGCCCGGGTTGTGGAGACACTGGTCGTCAGGGCAGAGACCCGCTCGGTAGGTGCCGCGTGTGGAGCATCCTGGTGTCAGGGCAGTGGCTGGAAGCTGCTTGGTGCCGGTGTGGAGAACCCTGGTGTTCTGGGAAGGGGGGACCGCTCGGTGGTGCCCGGGGTGGAGACCCTCTGGTTGTAAGGGCAGGGGGGGCGGGCCCCGCTCGGTGGTGCCCGGTGTGGAGACCCCTGGTGTCAGGGCTGAGGGCGCTCGGTGGTGGCCCGGTGTGGAAGACCACTGGTGCACGGGCAGGGGGACCGCTCGGTGGTGCCCAGTGTGGAGATCCCCTGGTGTCAGGGCAGGGACCGCTCGGTGGTGCCCGGTGTGGAGACCCCTGGTGTCAGGGCGGGGACCGCTCGGTGGTGTCCGGTGTGGAGACCCCTGGTGTCAGGGCAGAGGCCGCTCGGTGGTGTCCGGTGTGGAGACCCCTGGTGTCAGGGCAGAGGCCGCTCGGTGGTGCCCGGTGTGGAGACCCCCGGTGTCAGGGCAGAGGCCGCTCGGTGGTGTCCGGTGTGGAGATCCCTGGTGTCAGGGCAGAGGCCGCTCGGTGGTGCACGGTGTCGGGAGATCCTGTGTCAGGGTAGGGGGGCGGCTGATACCTGATCTCTCTGGAGTGGTCATCGCATTTCGCGCTCACTCTTCCATCTCTGTGTCCTCGGATCGGACTGTGATCTCTACGGGGAACGTCTGGATCATTTATTAACATCCTGAAAAGGAAGGAACCGAGCTTCATAATAATCTGGATCCAAGGAAGTTCACTGGGACCTCGGGGGGGGGAGGAGAGGGAGGGGGGGGGGGAGGGCGCCGGTCACCTCCTGAGCAGGGGGAAACCACCCCGAACACTGAAGAGAGACTGTAGGCGTTCTGAGGTGAATCTGCCCTTTTAAAGGTGGTTTCATTGCATTAAATAACATAGCCAGGAAATAACGTAATATGAAACCTGTACATAACACCAGCAGCTGAACATGTGGTGCAGGATTAGAGGATCTGTCTCTCCCCTCTGTGTGGTGTAGTATAGTGGATATGTTCGCTCCTCTCCTGTGTGGTGTAGTATGCAGCAAGCCCCCAACATGCTGATCATGTGGTGCAGGATAGAGGATCTGTCTCCCCTCCTGTGTGGTGTAGTATAGAGGATCTGTCTCCTCCCCTGTGTGGTGTAGTATAGAGATCTGTCTCCCTCTCCTGTGTGGTGCAGTATAGAGGAATCTGTCTTCCTCTCCTGTGCGGTGTAGTAATAGAGGATCTGTCTCCCTCCTGTGTGGTGTAGATATAGAGATCTCTCCTGTGTTTGTGGGTGAGTATAGTGGATCAGTCTCCTCTCATGTGTTGGTGTATAGAGTTCTGTTCTCCTCTCATGGTGGTGGTGTAGTATAGAGAGGATCTGTCTCCTCTACTGTGTGGTGTAGAGTAGTATAGAGGATCTGTCTTCCTCTCCTTGTTTGGTGTAGTACTAGAGGATCTGTCTCCTCTCCTTGTGGTGTAGTATGAGGATCTGTCTGTGTGGGTAAGTATAGAGGAGCTGTGTCCACTCCTGTGTGGTGTAGTAAAAGAGGATCTGTCTCCTCCCTGTGTGGTGTAGTATAGAGCAATCTGTTCCTCTTCCTGTGTGGTGGTAGTATAGAGGATTCTGTCTCATCTCCTGTGTGGTTGTAGTATAGATGATCTGTTCTCTGTGTGGTGCAGTATAGGGATCTGTCTCCTCTCTGTGATGCGGGTAGTATTAGAGGATCTGTTTCCTCTCCTGTGTGGTGTGTAGTATAGAGGATTCCGTCTCCTCTCATGTGTGGTGTAGTTAGAGGATCTGTCTCCTCTCCTGTGTGTTGTTAGTATAGAGGATCTGTCTCCTCTCCTGTGTGGTGTGTTAGAGAGGGATCTGTTCCATCCTGTGTCGGTGTAGTATTTGAGGATCTGTCCTTCACTCTCCCTGTGTGGTGTAGTATAGATGGATCTGTCTCCTTCCTGTGTGGTGTTGTTATAGATTGATCTGGTCTCCTGTGTGGTGTGCAGTGCAGTATTAGAGGATCTGTCTCCTCTACCTGTGTGGTGTTAGTATAGAGGATCTGTCTCCTCCCCTGTGTGGTGTAGTTTGAGCATCTGTCCTCCTTCTCTGTGTGGTGTAGTATAGAGGGATCTGTCTCCTCTCCTGTGTGGTGTAGTATAGAGGATTTGTCTTCCTCCCTGTGAATGAGGTGTAGTATTATAGAGCATATGTCTCCTCTCCTGTGTGGGGTAGTATAGAGGAATCTGTCCATGTGTGGTATAGTATAGAGGATCGTTCTTCCTTCCTGTGTGGTGTAGTATTAGAGGATCTCGTCTCCTCTACTGTGTGGTGTAGTATAGAGGATCTGTCTCTATCCTGTGTGGTGTAGTATAGAAGGATCTGTCTCCATCTCCTGTGTGGTGTAGTATAAGAGGATCTGTCTCCTTTCCTGTGTGGTGTATAGAGGATCTGTCCTGTGTGGTATAGTATAGAAGGCTCTGTTCCTCTCCTGTGTGGTGTTAGTTACTAGAGGATGCTGTCTCCTCTCACTGTGTGGTTTTGTAGTATAGAGGATCTGTCTCTCTCCTGTGTGCGTGTATCAGTATAGAGGACTCTGTCTTCCCTCACCTGTTGTGCTGGCCTGTAGTATAGAGGATCTGTCTCCTCTCCTGTGTGTTGTAGGTATAGAGATCTGTGTCTCCTCTCCTGTGTGTGGTTGGGTGTAGTATTACCCCCCCCCGCCCCCCCCCCCCCCCCCGCGCCCCCCCCCCCGGGGGGGGGGGGGAGGGATCTGTCTCCTCTCCTGTGTGAGTTGTAGTATAGAGATCTGTCTCCTCTCCTGTGTGGTGTTAGTTAGAGGATCTGTTCTCCTCTCTGTGTGGTGTAGTTATAGAGGATCGTCTCCTTCTCCTGTTGTGGTGTAGTATAGAGGATCCGCTCTCCTATCTGTGGGTGTAGTATAGAAGGATCTGTCTCCTCCCCGTGTGGTGTTAGTATAGAGGATCTGTCTCTATCCTGTGTGGTGTAGAAATAGAGGAGTCTGTCTCCTCTGTCCTGTGTGCGTGTAGTATAGAGGATCTGTCTCCTTCCCCTGTTGTGGTGTAGTATAGAGGATCTGTTTCTCTCTCTGTGTGGTGTAGTATAGAGGAATCTGTTTCTCCTCCCCTGTGCGAGGTGTATTATTAGAGGATCCGTCTCCTCTCCTGTGTGGTGTTAGGTATGTAGAGGCTCTGTTCTCTTCCTCCCCGTGTGGTGTTGTACAGAGGATCTGTCTCCTCTCCTGTGTGGTTTAGTATAGAGGATCTGCATCCTTCTCCCTGTGTGGTGTAGTATAGAGGATGTCTCCTCTCCTGTGTGGTGTAGTATAGAGGATCTGTCCTGTGTGGTGTAGTATAGAGGATCTGTCTCCTCTCCTGTGTGGTGTAGTATAGCTGCTGAGGACCAAGGTGTCCACTGTGCCCCCTCCAGCTGCGGAGGACCAAGGTGTCCACTGCGCCCCCTCAAGCTGCCGAGGACCATGGTGTCCACTGCGCCCCCTCCAGCTGCCGAGGACCATGGTGTCCACTGCGCCCCCTCCAGCTGCCGAGGATCATGGTGTCCACTGCGCCCCCTCCAGCTGCCGAGGACCAAGGTGTCCACTGGCCCCCCCCCGCTCCCCGAGTTCATGGGTCCACTGCGCCCCCCCATGCCGGGGACCAAGGTTTCCAAGCCCCCCCCCCACTGCCGAGGACCATGGTGTCCACTGCGCCCCCTCCAGCTGCCGAGGACCAAAGTGTCCACTCCGCCCCCTCCAGCTGCCGCGCACCAAGGTGACCACTGCGCCCCCGCCAGCAGCCGAGGGCCCAAGGGGTGCCATGCGCCCCCTTCCAGCTGCCGAAACCATGGTGCCCATTGCGCCCCCTCAGGCGGCGCGTGGCCGAGCACGACCGATGGGGGTGACTACCCTACTGTTTGGGCCCCGTGCGGGCCGGGGCCAGGAGTGCTCTGACCCCTCTGCACAGCACTGTGTGGCCCTTTTGTTCCCATCCTCAAACTTGCCCATTTTTCTGCCTCCCACACACCCCCTGACAGTGTCCTTCATGCCAGAATTTGGGTGTGAATGTGCCTCTTGGGGCCACCAGTTCACTTTCACCTCTAGAGTCCCCGGGCAGGACGCTGCGTGTCTGATAACAGATCCTGTATTGGGGGTAGGGCAGAGGCTGTAGAACCACCCACAGCCTGAACAGGACGTAAGAGCCTGAAGCTGTAGATCCACCCACAGCCTGAACAGGAAGTAAGAGCCTAAATCTGTGGAACCACCCTCAGCCTGAACAGGGAGTACGAGCCTGAAGCTATAGAACTGCCCACGGCCTGAACAGAAAGTGGGAGCCTGAAGCTGTAGAACTACCCACAGCCTGAACAGGAAGTAGGAGCCTGAAGCTATAGAACTGCCCACAGTCTGAACAGGAAGTGAGAGCCTGAAGCTGTACAACCACCCACAGCCTGAACAGGACATAAGAGCCTGAAGCTGTAGAACCGTCCAAAGCCTAACCAGGAAGAGGGAGCCTGAAGCTGTAGAACTACCCACAGCCTGAACAGGAGTAGGAGCCTGAAGCTGTAGAACCATCCGTAGCCCTGAACAGTAAAAAAAGTAGGAGCTGAAGCTGTATAGCCACCCAGAGCCTGAAGAAAAACAGTAAGTAGGAGCCTGAAGCTGTAGAGCCACCCAGAGCCTAACAGTTTAGTTGTGAGCCTGAAGACTGATAGTGGGTCCTTTGAAACCGCATAATGAGAAAACCCCTTTATGTCAATGACCGACTGAGGACTAATGTGCAGAACTTGACTGCAGATGGTTGCACATGTTGTACGGCAGTGTGTGACTGGATCGCGGCGGCCGAAGTCCCATTCATCTCATGCAGTGTGGCCTTAGAAGCGCACAGGTATATCACTGTACATGAAGAAGGGACGGGGCAGGCGCATGTGTGTGGGGGCAGCAGGCACATGTGGGGGGGCAGGGGTGTGTGAGGGTCGGGGGGGCAGCAGGCACATGTGGGGGGCAGGGGTGTGTGAGTGTCGGGGGTGCAGCAGGAACATGTGGGGGGCAGGGGTGGGGGTGGGTCGGGGGGGGGGGGGGCAGCAGGCACAGGTGGGGGGCAGGGGTGTGTGGGGGGGGGGGGGCAGGGGGAAGGAAAATTGGGGGGCAGGGGTGTGTGTCGGGGGGGGCAGCAGGAATGTTGGGGGGGGGGGGTGTGGAGGGTCGGGGGGGGCAGGCACATGTGGGGGCAGGGGGTGGTGTCGGGGGGGGGCAGCAGGCACATGTGGGGGGCAGGGGTGTGTGTGTCGGGGGGGCAAGGCACATGTGGGGGGCGGGGGGGTGTGGGGTCGGGGGGGGAGCAGGCAATTGGGGGGGAGGGGTGTGTGGGGTGGGGGGGGGGAGCAGGGGAATTGGGGGGTCAGGGGTGTGTGTGGATGGGGGGGGCAGCAGGGCCCGTGGGGTCAGGGGTGTGTGAGGGTCGGGGGGGCAGCAGGCACATGTGGGGGCAGGGGTGTGTGGGGGGGGGCAGCAGGCACATGTGGGGGGCAGGGGTGTGTGAGGGTCGGGGGGGGCAGCAGGGCCATGGGGGTGGCAGGGGTGGTGAGGGGCGGGGGGGCGCAGCAGCCACATGTGGGGGGGCAGGGGTGTTTTAGAGTGGGGGGGGCAGCAGGGGCTTGGGGGGCAGGGGTGTGTGTCGGGGGGGGCAGCAGGCACATGTGGGGGGCAGGGGTGTGTGAGTGTCGGGGGGGCAGCAGGCACATGTGGGGGGCAGGGGTGTGTGAGTGTCGGGGGGGGCAGCAGGCACATGTGGGGGGCAGGGGTGTGTGAGTGTCGGGGGGCAGCAGGCACATGTGGGGGGCAGGGGTGTGTGTGTGTCGGGGGGGCAGCAGGCACATGTGGGGGGGCAGGGGTGTGTGGGGGTCGGGGGGGGGGCAGGGGAATTGGGGGGGGAGGGGTTTTTGTGGTGTCGGGGGGGAGCAGGCAATGTGGGGGGCAGGGGGTTTTGGGTCGGGGGGGCCAGGGACTGTGGGGGGAGGGGGGGGTGAGGTCGGGGGGGGGAGCAGGGACATGTGGGGGGGGTCGGGGGGTGTGTGGTCGGGGGGGGGAGCAAGGCACATGTGGGGGCAGGGGGGTGGGGGTCGGGGGGGAGCAGGACATGTGGGGCAGGGGTGTGTGGGGCGGGGGGGGGCCAGGCACGTGGGGGGCGGGGGTGTGTAGGTCGGGGGGGCAGCAGGACTGTGGGGGGCAGGGGGGGGTGAGTGCGGGGG
>JAODAL010073581.1:0-14685 GCA_025379985.1 Phyllomedusa bahiana
TCGGATAATAAAAGGGTTATTTTTGGCACCTATCAACCTGGGGCTGACTAAAAAATTTTGCTGGTTTTCAAATTTTAACTGAAAGGGGGGAAAATATCAAAAAAGGGGGAATTTTGAAAAAATTGAAAATAAACCCCTTGTCGGGGAAAGGGGAAAACTGGAAATTTAAAGGGGGGTTTTTGCACCAAATAAAAAGAGACCTCCCATTACTAAAAAAAAGATGTGTATCCAAAACATAATTTCAGGTTTCCCCAATATCCGGGAAAATATTTCAATAGAAAAACTGTTAATAATAAAGCTATTGCAGTGAAAATGTCTACACTAAGTCTTGGTGAATTTTTAATTCTAGAATTTTTTTATGGGAACTTGTCTGTGTTGCCGCGGGCCCCCCCCCCCCAAAAAACCCCACCCCCCCAGTTTTTTAAAAGGGGTAAAATGCTTTTTTAAAAATTTTCTCAACCAAAACTACAAAAAAATTTTCCCAAAACTCTAATCTCCCTAAGTTGAAAGGGAATAAAAAGCTAACAGTAGACCCTTTCTTGTGAAGAAATAGATTAATTTCGCTAAGCTTTTTGGACACACGCAAAAGCGCACCGCCCCTACGCTCTGAGACCTGAGGGGGACATTTGGGGCTGAACGGGAAGGGCTGTTCTATTTTAAAACGGGGGTCATGGATTTTCCGTAATGCAACCTTTAACATCCCAGTCAGGGAAGTCACCAAACATTCATCCCTGCTCTATTCTTTTTAAGCTAAATTTGCTGGCCGCCAAAATGACAGGAAGCCCGAAAAGGGCGGGATTTTAAAGGGATTTGAGATAAGCTGGCCCCAGGGGGGAAAAAAATTTTAGGGGTTGTCAAGCAAGCTAAAGGTTTTTTTCCCCCCTTTTTTTTCCCCCCCCCCCCCATTTTGGACCTCAAATTGGGAATTGGTCCAGATCAAGCCCCAAAACATTTTTTTTGACCCTCGGGTAGTCATGGACCCTCTTTTAAAGGGTGGTCCTCGTGTGGGGAGGGGAATTCAGCGTGTTCCCCAACATAACAATAAGTCGGTTGAGGGGGGAGGCTCAAAAGGACACTACAACACCTGTCAGTCATCCCGAAGCGGGGGTGTGAACCCAAAAGGGGTGAGCAAAGGGCCCTTTGGACCCTTCCCTCAAAGACAGTCAAAAGGAGATTTTTTTCCATTGTAACACACCACCTTCCTGGCCCCGGGTTTTTTTAGCACCCAGCCACTGGTGGGCCCTGAGTGTGCAGACCCGGGGTCCCACTCTTGACCTCATGTATGGTCCCCAAAAGACATAAATTCCGAACCCCTGGTTTTTTTGGCATGATGCTACCCAAGGGGTTTGGGGATCTTTGGACTCTGCACTATTCCTACAGTTGGAAAGTGTGGGCCCAAAAAGCCCCCTCCCCAAAATACTGTCACCACCCAACTAAACCCATGAGCAGTCAGTGAGTTTAAAAATGCCTTTGCCCAAAGCTTTACTATTCCATGTGCCCCTGTAGTGAATGGACTTTGGTGGACACAGAGCGGGCCAAACGCGCGGAGTTTTTTTCGGGCAACAGGGTGGCCAGGGCAGGGACAGTTTTTTCGGGCATCTAATATTGAGGATATGCCGGGGCCATGATGTGGGGGAAAACCCATCTTTTTCCACCAGGGGGAAAGGCAAAAATTTTCCAAGGGGCCAAGAGCCTGGCTATCCCACATTCAGGCTTTTGGTTTTGGGGGGGGTTGGGGGGTGAAAAAATTTTTTTTATGCCCCAAACCCCTGAACACAGAAGGCTGGGTTTTGTCAGGACGGGCCGTTGTTTTGGTGTGCAGGTCAAAATGGTGGAAGGTGAATGTGTACTGTGTTCGGGTGGAAAATTGGGTTCCGACAGTGCCCTGGGATCGGGTTGGGGTTGCTAAAGCTGTTTGGGCACATGGGGCAGCAGGGGTTTCCGCTTGGGTTTGGGAAAAGTAGCGGGGAGGCGGAGGCGGGCAAAGAGGTCCCCTTGGTTGGAACCCCGGGCCCTGGGGTGTTTTTTTTTTTCCCCCAAGTGACCTTCCAAAGAAATTTCAGGCTTTACATGCATGTCCCTGTTTATGTGGGGGGTGTTTTAAACTCTTTAAAACCCTTTCCCTAAAACTGTCATGTTGAAAGAAAACCCCCGGTTTATGATTTAATGGGGAAAAAGGGGTGGTTTTATCGAAAAAAAGGCCCCGGGTTCCCCGGTCCTTGACCTCTTTGACCTTTGAAAAACCCAGTAGCAGTGTTCCCGTGTCAAAAACTGACCACGGTGGAAAAGTAAAAAGTTAGGGACTTGTGCGACCCCCTCTCCCTTTTTGGGGGGCCGACTCGCACTGACACCTTCCATCAATCTTCCTCCTCCAATGATGAAGGCCTCTCCAGCTGCTGGTGACTTTTCCCGTTTTCCCCACAGTTTTTACATCAGGGGTTTTCAAACTTTTTAGAAAGGGGGGGAAATTTTTACGGTCCCTCCGACCCCTCGGAGGGCCGGGAAAATAGTTTTAAAAAAAGTTTTTTCTTTTTTTGGGGCCCATACAATTACAGTGATTTCCCCCAATTTATTATTGGCCCAGCGGTATTGGGGAATTTAGGTGGGGCCCGCCGACGTAGTAGAATTGGCCCCCAGCGCCGTAGGGAGAAAATTTGGCCCCCCCCCCCCCCCAAACAGGGCGTAGGTGAATTTGGTTTCCCCCAGAGACGTAGGTAAAAATTAGGCCCCCCCGCGACGTAGGGTTTGAATTTTGGCCCCCCCCCCCCCCCGCAGACGTAGGGAGAATTAGGCCCCCCGCAAAGTAGGTAGAATTAGGGCCCCCGCAGGTTTTGTAGGGGAATTAGGGCCCCCAGAGGTCGTAGGTAGAATTAGGGGCCCCCCCCGCCGGTCTGGGAGGTAAATTAGGGCCCCCCCGCAGGGGCAGGGAGAAAAGAGGTCCCCCAGGGGGTTTTAGGGAGAAAATAAGCCCCCCGCAGGGGTTTGGTAGAATTGGCCCCCCCGCAGGTTTCAGGTAGAATTAGGCCCCCCCGCAGGTTAGGTAGAATTTTGGCCCCCCCAGCCAAAGGTGTAGGGAGAAAATTTTGGCCCCCCGCAGGTTTCAGGAGAATTAAGGGCCCCCCAGGGTAGGTAAATTTGGCCCCCAGCAGGGTAGGTTTGAATTTTGGCCCCCGCAGGGTTTTTCAGGGGAGAATTAGGCCCCCAGCATTGCAGGTAGAAATTTGGGCCCCCGCAGGGGGTAGGTAAAAAATTTGGCCCCCACATTTGCAGGGAGAATTAGGCCCCAGCATGTTGGTAGAATTTGGCCCCCCGAGGTTGTAGGTGAATTAGGCCCCCAGGGAGGGGCAGGTAGAATTGGCCCCCAGCGGGGTAGGTAGAATTTAAAGGCCCCCCCAAACCCGGGGCAGGGGAGAATTAGGCCCCCAGGGAGGGGCAGGTAGAATTAGGGCCCCCCACCGGTGTTTGGGAAATTTGGCCCCCCGCAGGTGCAGGTTTGAATTAGGCCCCCCCGCAGGGCAGGGAGAAAATTTGGCCCCCCGCAGGTTTCGGGAGAAAAAGGGCCCCCCGCAGGTGTGGAGATAATTAAAAATAATAAAACTTCACTCGCTTTTTTGGGTCCCCGGCGCTGTTGTGGCCCCCGGGGTTCTTTTTCGGGGGGCGTGACGTCACCAGGCCGCGCCGCAGCGTGATGACGCTCCCCCCCCGCCCCGGTTTGGGGTGTGGCGTGGTGAGGCGCATCCTTTTGACCTCCCGAGTACTCTGCCGAGCGGAGAGGGGCCCCTTCTTTTCCGGAGAAGCATTGTATGTGCGTCCGGCGGACCAAAACATACAGAAAATTCCCCAAAACGCCCCTTCCCCATCACCGATCGCTAAGGTGCCCCCAAGCCGGGACTTAGTGGGTCGGCATCGACTTAGGGAACCTACCAGGACCCCCCCCCCCCCCCGGGGGGCAGGTAAGGGGGGCCCCCCTCGGCCCCGGGGATGACAGTGGGGGACAAATCCCCCCCACGGGGAAAAGGGGGGAGGTGCCTAGGGGGGAATTTAAAAAATAGGCAGGTCCTGTGAGTGTCAGAGGGCGGACATTTTTGCCCCCCCTATACCCCTTTTACAGTCCGCCTCTGCCAATCCCCAACACCTCCCATATATTGTAAGTGGGCCGCCCTCAAGCACCCCCTTTGCCCCGCAAGGGGCCCCCCCCCTTAAGGGTGGCCCCTGCTGTGCGTGGGTCGCAATTGGGTTTTCATTTTAAACCCGTCAAACCCCCCACGGCACCTCCCATCCCAAAGTGCTGTGGGCGGTTACAATGTGTGAGGCATCCCCAAAACAGCGCGACAGCAGGGGGCCGCTTATAGAGCACAAGCAAATCAGGGGGTTTTTCGGTGCCCCAGGTGCAAGCGGGGGGCCGGATGAAAATCCCCGGGGCCCTAAATTTGAGGACCCCCGGTCTAATCCCAAAATGGGGGGCTAAAAAAAACCCCCAGGCACTGCGAAACCCCCCTGAACCCCATAAAAAATTTCTGTGACGGACTACTCCTTCTCCCTTCCCCCTGGAGCCCCCAACAGCCCATTTTGGGCCCCACAACAGACAAAATCATCCTCTTGGGGCTCTTGATCTTTTGAAAAAAGCCTTTTGGGCCCCGAGATGGGGAAATTTGATTTTTTAACGATTTGGAATTTATTTAGGGTTTCCGAAAAAAATTAAAATTCCCCAACGAAGTCAATTTGGGTGATTTTTCGGGGAATGAAAGTGTGTTTTTTTGGACCCCCAAAAAAGGCTGCGGGGAACCCTGGCCAAAACCCCGGGGGGAAAGAAGGGGCTGGGAGGAAGAAAGGGAAGCCTACATGACAAGTGCAGGAGATGAAAGGGGCCAAAACAAGGGGCCGGCCGGGGATTCTTTGACACCAACCGCACTATAAAAGTCCGGGCACGATGCGGCGCTCAAAACCCTCTAATGTTCTTTTTGTAGATGAAGGGGCCCCGCCCCCCCTGCCCCCGCTTATTATATCTCTACCAAAGAAATCATTTTTATACAGCGATTTTTTGGGGGGTATCCCAGGTTGTCCCCAAAAACTGCTTCTCTTATTTTTCTAATTCTGATTTTGTGGGGTTTTGGAAAATAAATCCAGTGGCGTCCCAAAGCAGCTCATATACATTTTTAAAGCTACTGCTCAGTTCTTGAGCACATTGAATATCCACGGGTTATCTAAGCCTGTTCCTGTTGTATTCAGTTAAAGAAACAGCGTTTTTACAATCCAAATACCACTTAATTTTTGGCACCTCATTTCATTTGCGCAATTTAGATCCAGGGGTTAATTAAGCATTGTTCTGCTGTTGTGGTCACTAAAAGAAACGTTCTTTTTCACCGCAAAAAGATGAAATTTTGCCTGTAGCAAAATTTTCATAACCGAAGTTAATTACAAGTTTTTCTGTTTTGTGTTCCGTAAAACACGCCTTTTAAACCCTCAAGCTGGTATTGTTGGCAGCACATTCTTTTGCACAATTTAATCCAAGTGTTACTAAGTATTTTTTCAGTTGTACTTAGTAAAGAAACGTTCTTTTTCACCACCAAAAAGAAATTTGGCTGTACAAAATTTCTATCCGAAGTTAATTACAGTTTTTCTATGTTGTGTTCCGTAAAATACACTCCTTTTTAAACACGCTACAAAGCTGGTAATTTTTTGGCAGCACATTTCTTTTGCGAAATTTAAAACCCCAAGGGGTTTTAACTAAGTATTTTTTTGCAGTTTTTAGCATGAAAATAAACGTTCTTTTTCACCGTCAAAGAAGAAATTTTGGCTGTAGCAAAATTCATATCCGAAGGGGTTAATTACAAGTTTTTTTTATTGTTGTGTTCCAAAAAAATACACCCCTTTTTTAAAACACGCTACAAAGCTGTTAATTTTTGGGCAGCACATTTCTTTTGCGCAATTTATATCCAAGGGTTAACTAAGTATCTTTTTACAGTTGTAGTCATGAAAATAAATGTTCTTTTTCACCGCAAAAGAAGAAACTTTGCCTGTAGCATAATTCATAACCGAAGGTTAATTACAAGTTTTTCTGTTGTTGTGTTCCGTAAAATACATGCCGTTTTAACACGCTAAGAAGCTGGTAATTGTTAGCAGCACATTTTCTTTTGCGCAATTTACATCCAAGGGTTAACTAAGTATTTTTCTGCATTTTTGTACTTAGTAAAAGAAACGTTCTTTTTCACCGCCAAAAAAGAGATTCTGCCTGTAGCATAATTCATAACCGAAGGTTAATTACAAGTTTTTCTGTTGTTGTGTTCCGTAAAATACACGCTGTTTTAACACGCTACAAAGCCGGCAATTGTTGGCAGCACATTTCTTTTGCGCAATTTAAATCCAAGGATTAACTAAGTATTTTTTCTGCATTGTATTCATTAAAATAAACGTTCTTTTTCACCCGCCAAAAAAAAATTTTTTGCCTGTACATAATTCATATCCGAAGTTAATTACAATTTTTTCCCTGTTGTTTGTGTTCCGTTAAATACACGCCGTTTTAAACACGCAACAAAGCTGGTTAATTGTTGGCAGCACATTTTCTTTTGCGCAATTTACACCCAAAGGGGGTTAACTAAGTATTTTTCTGCAGTTGTACTTAGTAAAAGAAACGTTTTTTTTCCACCGCCAAAAAAAGATTTTGCCTGTAGAAACAATTCATAACCGAAGGTTTAAATTACAAGTTTTTTCCTGTTGTTGTGTTCTGTAAAATACGCGCCATTTTAACATGCTACAAAGCTGGTAATTGTTGGCAGCACATTTCTTTTGTGCAATTTACATCCAAGGGTTAACTATTTTTCTGCAGTTGTACTTAGTAAAAGATACGTTCTTTTTCACCGCCAGAGAAGAAATTTTGGCTGTAGCATAATTCATATCCGAAGGTTAATTACAAGTTTTTCTGTCGTTGTGTTCCGTAAAATACGAGAAGTTTTAACACGCTACAAAGCTGGTAATTGTTGGCAGCACATTTCTTTTGCGTAATTTACATCCAAGTATTAACTAAGTATTTTTCTGCAGTTGTATTCATTAAAATAAACGTTCTTTTCCCCGGGCAAAAAAGAAATTTTGCCTGTAGCATAATTCATATCCAAAGGGTTTAATTAAGCCTGTTTGCGCTATTATTTTCAGTAAAATATACAGTGTTTTTAAACGGCACATACAAGTAAATTTTTCCTGCCCATTTGTGGAGCGCAATTTATATCCAAGGGTTACCCAAGCTTGTTAACTGGGTTCATTGGAGTCAAATACAGGGTGTTATTTTCATATACAGATATTTTCATCAAACAGTGTCTGTTCTTTTAGAACAAACATATGTCAGACAGAGAGGTGGCAGGCTCTTCACCTGCGAGTGGCAAAAGGGGGCACAAACATTCCTGGGGCAGGCCGAGGGTTTCAGCCAGCAAGGGGACGTTGCAGCAGGGGTCACTCGGTGAGGCCAGAACTGCTGCTGTCATCTAGTGGCCGTGTGTTGTTCAGCAACCCAATGGTTTTTTGATTGGTTGACTAGGTCATGCACTTCCTCTCAGATGACATCTGACAACCCCAGCCAAGAGTCAGTGGGAACGTCAGACACAACCCTTAGTTGGCATAGCCCAGGAGTGGGTCAGCAGCCCTCACCTGTCCTCATCCCGCCTCTGTCCCAGCCAGAGATCTACTATTTTGGTCTGGGTTTTAGCGCCACTATATAGCGAGATGAACAATTTGAAGAGGGCAGTCAGCAGCTACTTGGCAGCGAAGTAATGGGGCCAATATTCCCTGCTTCTGGCAGTAGGCGGCAAAGTATAGATGTGGAGAGTGGCATGGGAGGTCAAGTTGTGAGGGATCAGCCTCTGCATACCAAGACCGTGATGAGGACAGCAGTGACATGAAACACAAATCGATGATGATGTAGCCCCACCGCACTTGGGAGCCGGTTTAAGCAAGAGCTTCATCAAAGTCAGGAGAAGAGGGCGTCAGCTTGCGCGTCAGGCAGCGGCGCAGCCAGCAAGTGGGTTGTGTGGCCGTGAGTCAGCAGGGTAGCAGCAGTATGAGGTCGGGAGCCAAGCTTCCACGGGGTAAAAAAAACCCCCTTCGCAGTCCAAGAAAGTAGCGGCACAGGGGTCAGCGAGGGGTAGCCGGGCGTGGTAAAATCAGATACTCGGCGGTGTGGCAGTTCTTTGCTAAGACCCCCGGGGAGCCGAATATGGGTATATGTAGAATCTGTGGGCAGAAAGTGAGGCATGGCCAGGGAGCTAACGTTGGCACCACGGCCTGCATCCAAACCATGCAGCGTCACCATCCGGTTTGGGCCCGGGAAAACGTGCTCAGATTTGGTGGTCCATCTTGCTGCCCACAGCAACAGCTGCAGCAGCGCCCAGTGGCAACGCATGCCATTGTAAACCATCAAGGCTTCACCACCTCTGCAGAAGGGAGCTGTTTCTCTTTGCCATCATCTCCCGGTCCAGATGCTTCTGCTCCTCGCTACTCATGGCGCCAGCAGTTGTTCAGTGAGGCGATTGCAAAGAGACAACAGTATGTGTCCGTCTATCCTGTGGTGCAGAAGCTGACCATGCTCCTTTCCAAGTTGTTGGTACTGCAGTCCCTGCCTTTCCAAATGATGGACTCTGCACCATTCAGAGAACTAATGGTTTGTGCCAAGCCGAGATGGAGAGTTCCAAGCCGTAATATCTTTTCCAAAAAGGCAGTACCAGCACTTCACAAATATGTAGAACAGAAGGTGGGCCATTCCTTGAGCTTATCGGTTTGTTCCAAGGTGCACGGCAGCACGGACGTGTGGAGCTGTAACTACGGTCAGGGCCAGTACATGTCCTTTACAGCTCACTGGGTGAATGTGCTTCCTGCCCAGGCACACCAACAACTTGAACAGGAGACGCCGCTTTCTCCTCCAGGTTGTCAAACTGCGGCTGCTGTGCCAATTTCCGCCTCCCCCTCCTCCACCACCACCAACATCTCAGCCTCCACAAGTACTGCTCCATCATACCACATTTGTAGGGCACAGCGGTGCCACGCAGTTCTACACCTGGCTTGCCTCGGTGAACGAAGTCACACAGGGGAGGAACTGTTCCGCGTCATGCAGCAAGAAATCGATGTGTGGCTTTCTCCGCGCCAACTGCAAATCGGTACCATGGTGACGGACAATGGGAGGAACATGGTGTCCGCGCTGCACCGAGGAGGGATGGTCCATGCGCCCTGCATGGCGCACATGTTCAACTGGTTGTGAAAAGGTTCCTGAAGTCTTCCACTGATCTTCAGAAGATTTTGAAAATGGCCAGGAAACTGTGCATGCACTTCATCCACTACTCCAAAGCCACGCACACCCTCCTCGAGTTGCAGCGCCCGAACGGCCTCCCCCAACTGACTCCGAAATGTGAAGTTTCCACCTGTTGGAATTCCAGCCTGCACATGTTGGACCGACTGTATGAACAGAGAAAGGCCATTAACGATTTTTTGATGATCCAGGCGGACAGGAGTACTCCCCTGTGTAACATTGATGTCAGCCAATGGCAGCTCATGCGTGACACCTGCCATTTGCTGAGGCCATTCGAGGAGGCGACGTTATTTGTCAGTCGCCAGGACTACAGGATGAATAACGTCATTCCACTGCTTCATGTCCTGGAACAGATGCTGAAAAATCTGTCTGGGCAAGGGACTGGAGACGTAGCGACTACATCTCGCGGCCACATGAATCCGGTGGGAACTGAACTGGAGGAGGAAGAGGAGGAGGAGGACATTGGAGCAGAAGCATTGTCTGGTGAAATGAGTGGATTTTCTTCCCAGGTGACAAGAGAGGAGGAGCAGTAGCAGTTGGAGGAGATAAATGGAGATGAGAAAGACGAGAAGACCCGCAAGCACAGTGGCTAGAGATGGGCGAATTTCTCAAAAATTCGATTCAGTGACTTCGCCGAATTGTCCGACAAAATTTGATTCGGTCCGAATTGCTTCGGGATGAATCGCATTAAAAAACAGCTATTTCCAGGCTGCACAGTGCCTGCAGGGTGCTGTGGAACGTTGTGCCATGCATAAATATGCAGAGGGAGCTTGGTTTGGTCTTCATACAATGTTGTGTTTAAGTATAACATGCACATGACTGCCGCCGCTCTTAGAATCGCTTCACTTTAAAACTCCCTGGGCACTTAAGAGGGCAAAACTGACCACAAAACTGAAGCGGGACTGTAGCCTGATAAAGTCATGGCAGCGACAGCTGGAAAAAAATAAGCGGAGGGCTCAGGTGGCAACATCAGTGACAGAGTGTGGAGGTGACGGCAGCTGCAACAGCAGGATGAGCTTAGAGAGGGGCACAAGGACATGCGGGAGGTGGCAAAAACAGGAGTAGGCCACAGAGTGGCATAATGACACAGTGTGGAGGTCACGGCAGCAGCCACAGCAGCAGCATGAGGTCAGACAGTGGCACAATGACATTCTGGAGGTGGCAAAAACAGGAGTAGGCCACAGAGTGGCACAATGACACACTTTTGAGGTCACGGCAGCAGCAACAGCAGCAGCATGAGGTCAGGCAGTGGCATAATGACATTCTGGAGGTGGCAAAACAGTAGTGGGCCACAGAGTGGCACAATGACAGAGAGTGGAGGTGATGGCAGCAGCAGCATATGGTCAGACAGTGGCACAATGACAGAGGGTGGAGTTCAAGGCAGCAGCAACAGCAGCAGCATGAGGTCAGACATTGGCACAATGACATTTTGGAGGTAGCAAAAACAGGAGTATGCCACAGAGTGGCACAATGACACAGTGTGTACTTCACGGCAGCAGCATGAGGTCAGAGCGTGGCACTATGACATTCTGGAGGTGGCAAAAACAGGAGTAGGCCACAGAGTGGCTCAATGACACAGTGTGTAGGTGACGGCAGCAGCCACAGCAGCAGCATGAGGTCAGACAGGGGCACAAGGACAGTGTGTAGGTCACGGCAGGAGCAACAACAACAGCAGCAGCAGCATGAGGTCAGAGAGTGGCACAATGACATTCTGGAGGTGTCAAAAACAAGAGTAGGCCACAGAGTGGCACAATGACAGAGTGAGGAGGGCACAGAGGAGCAACAGCAGCAGCATGAGGTCAGACAGTGGCACAATGACATATCCTGGAGGTGGCAAGAACTGGAGTAGGCCGCAGAGTGGCACAATGACACAGTGTGGATGTCACGGCAACAGCAACAGCAGCAGCATGAGGTCAGGCAGTGGCACAATGACAGAGTGTGGTGGTGGGTGGCAATACCAGTCCCTGGTAAAGATAGTGGTAGGCAGATGGAGAGACTGTCAGCAGATGTGTGGCATCAGGCGGGTGGCGGCATCAGAATAGTGGCTGAGGCAGGTAGTTTGAACCCAGACTCATATCTCACAGTTTGGGTGAGACGTCATGGCTGGTGTAATCTGACGCCTAAGACATTGGTGTGTGGAAATCCTGGCCGATCCACACCTTATTCATCTTGACAAAGGTCAGTCGTTCCACATTTCCCATGGACAAGCGGGTTCTCCTTGGGGTAACGATGGCCCCCGCCACACTGAACACCCGCTCTGATGCCACACTACAGGCAAAATTTCTTCTTTGGCGGTGAAAAGGAACGTTTATTTTACTTGAATACAACTGCAGAAAAAATACTTAGTTAACCCTTGGATGTAAATTGCGCAAAATAAATATGCTGCCAACAATTACCAGCTTTGTAGCATGTTAAAACGGTGTGTATTTTACGGAACACAACAACAGAAAAACTTGTAATTAATAGTGTTGAGAGATTACGTTGGCTATCGACATCGGGCGATAGCCGATAGTCGGCCACCATCGATAAGGTTTTTCGATAGTGAGCAGTCGATTATGAGCGATGACCATTAAAGTCTATGGGAGAGCAACAACACCTTCATTCTTCCCACCCAAACAGGGCTGGAGAAGCTGGAATTAAAGCCACAACAGTCAAATGGATACCTGCTCATCTTAGGCACAACATTTTAGGCTATAAAGCCACAGAAAAAAAGTCACACACCATTCACTATCCCTGTCTTGTACCACAGCAAGACCCTAAAACCTGCATCACCCACAAATTAAAAAGTGCCAGAAGGCAGTATTATTTAAACCCATCATTTTACTTGAACTGGACATTGAATACCCCTGTCCTGGAACGCCAGCATGACCCTAAAAACCTGCATGACCCACAGATAAAAAAGTGCCGGAAGAAATAGTCTTTGAACCACCTTTTTAGTTGAACTGGACATTGACAAACCTTGTCCTGGACCGCAGCATCCCCTTAAACCTGTCTGACCCACAGATAAAAAAAGTGCCGGAAAAAGGAGTCTTTAAAACCACCATTTTAGTTTCACGGGACATTGACTAAACTGTCCTGGACCGCAGTATGACCATTAAACCTGTCGGGACCCCCAGATTAAAAAGTGCCGGAAAAAGGAGTCTTTAAACCACCATTTTAGTTGAATTGGACATTAACAAACCCTGTCCTAAACCGCAGCATGCCCCTTAAACCTGTCTGACCCACAGATTAAAAAGTGCCGGAAAAAGGAGTCTTTCAACCACCATTTTAGTTGAACTGGACATTGACTAGAACTGTCCTGGACCGCAGAATGACCATAAACCTGTCTGACCCCCAGATTAAAAAGTGCCGGAAAAAGGAGCCCTTTCAACCACCATTTTAGTTAAACTGGACATTGACAAACCCTGTCCTGGACCGCAGCTTTGACCCTTAAACCTGTCTGACCCACAAAATTAAAAAGTGCCGGAAAAAGGAGTCTTTCAACCACCATTTTAGTTTAAACTGGACATTGACTAAACTGTCCGGACCGCAGTATGACATTAAACCTTCGACCCCAGTTTAAAAAAAGTGCGGAAAAAGAAGTCTTTCAACCACCTTTTTAGTTGAACGGGACATTACTGACTGTCCTGGGCCCAGATGACCATTAAACCTGCTGACCACCCAGATTAAAAAGTGCGGAAAAAGGAGTCTTCAACACCATTTTAGTTGAACTGGACATTGACAACCCTGTCCGGGCCCGGGGCCAGCATAAACCCTTAACCCTTTCTTAAACCCACGATTAAAATGCCGGATGAAAGCCCGCAACGAAAACTGTCGTGCTGAAGCAGAGTGCGGGAAACGGAAGTGTGAGAACTCCCGCCCTTTCCCCAGTACACAGTCAAGACCTGGGTAGCGCTTGCCCTCCGTATGAGTGGGACCAATTGAGCTTCACTTGGAAATACTGGTGGTTAACGCTCCTGTTCCCACCCCGGTGCCCTTTTTTTGGCATTCTTTTCTCATTTTAATCAACGTGCTGGGGGAATTGTCCTGTACTTTGTTCTCTGTCCCGTGCTCCTACTCCATGTCCTCTGAATAACCTAAATCTGGTCAAGTTTTCCTGTACCTCCCTTGTACAATTCAGAGGAATTTTTTTTACCAGCTATTTTGTACTGCAAGTTTTTAGTAAATTTAATTCTAGAAAAAAACATTTTTAAAATAGGATGGAATCCCACCATGTCTTTGTTTCTCTTTTTTTTTTTGTATTAAATGGGTTGTCTCAATACTGGGGTTGATAGCTATGTTAAAGATCTTGCAAAAACAAGTCATTTTGCAAAAATGTGTCCTCATCTACCATTTGTTTTGACTCCACCCCCATTACCTTTTTTCTTTTTACAGGCCACCCAAACACCCAAAATTTGAGCCACCCTTTGGGCAATTGTGAAGAACAAATGTCTGTTAGAAACAACATTTTTTTTATAATAGGACCTGTAGTATAGCTGCATTTCAAAGCAAATGCCCCCAAAAAATTCAAAGCAACCCTTGAGCCACTAATGGACAATTGTGGAAGAACAAATGTCTGTTAGAAACAAATTTTTTTTATAATAGGACCTGTAGTAATAGCTGATTTTCAAAGCAAAATGCCCCCAAAATTCAAAGCATGACCCATGAGCCACTTTGGACAATTGTAAGAACAAATTCTTTAGAAACAACATTTTTTATAATAGGACCTGTAGTATTGCTGCATTTCAAAAGCAGCATGACCCAAAAAATTATAAAAAAAGCCCTTCTCAGCCACTGTTAAAAATTGTGAGGGAGAAATGCCACTTAGAAGCCACATTTCTGTTCCAAAGGACCATGATTGTGATGGTTCGGTGGATCCGCTGGACCACCGCAAGCGGTGGTAGTTAAGCCACGCCAGGGAACGGAATCTAAGTAGCCCCCGGTTTTCCACCAGAGCCCGCCGCCCAAAGGGGATGGACTTTCTGCGGCGTGAGGCTACCAGGTCGTTACCCCGACGTGACTTGCTTGCGGTGGCGGCCGGGGTACAGTGTGGTACAAAATCGTATTCCAGAGACGTAGTCGGGGACAGGCAGGAGGTCAGGGCAGGCAGCAGAGGTCTTTGGTCAGAGACGGGCAGGCGGTCAGGGCAGGCGGCAAACAGGCAAGGTCAGGAAACGTTGCGGAATGGACTGGTACACGGATAAACAATACGGACTCAAGGACACTCCAAATTCATTCTAAGCACAAACCCAAAAATCTGGCAGCGACTGCTAGGGGCGTAACCCTTAAAAAGAACCAAAGTCCGGAAAACAACCAATTAATTTGGGACACTGGCCTTTAAAATCTGAACCAAGTGTCGCGCGCCGCGCCAAGGGGGGCGGGGGACGACACGGCAGTCAGGACGGTGGAAGCGGGCC
>JAODAL010073582.1:0-14684 GCA_025379985.1 Phyllomedusa bahiana
GGTGCCCTACTTCCGGGAAACAGGGGGCCCCAACATTTTGTTTCTTGTGAGCCAAATCCAACTTTAGATAATGTTAGAAACTAAATCAAATAAAAAAAATGGAGGGACCATGTATTCAATTTAGAGAGCAAATATTTGCTGCTCGAAATTCTGAACAAGTATGATGCCATCCAAACTGGCCTTGTGTCTGTTGAAAGGATATATCTGTGCATATGGTCATAACTCCTATAGTGACCCACACAGTATGGTGTTATGTAGATCTTGCGCCATTGGTTGGAGACAGGAGATCTAGAGTAGCACATGTAACTCCCTTACTGTTGGCGATGCAGGCATTATTGCGTAGTGCCATACTATGAGGACTTGTAGTCTAGTGAGAAGAAAGTTATCTCCAGCATTGGCTGAGTATGTATTTGGTTCAATCAAACTAATTTAGCAGTAGTTTGTTTTTTTTTTACTGGGTTTCCAATGGGTTAATTTATTACTTTCCTGACACTTCTGAGACTGTAGTGCTAGTGCTCTGACATCAGTTCGAGTCTATCATTAAGTAGGTAACCCTTGTGTGGGGTCGGGCCGGAAGTAACATTGGACTGATAGCCCCTTGAGACTGGAATCTCCAGGGAACAGGTAAGCTAACCCATTAAAACCCAGTGACAAAAAAACACTAACCAAATTTAGGATCTTTTGACAAATTTTGCCAAAAATAGATTTGGACTAATCTGAATTGAAGTGCTCAGATTTGACCCAAATCCGAAGCGCAACACTAGTTATCAGTTTAGATCTATGGAATTACTGCAAAGGGTGATGAAGAGTAGGAGTTCCATGGCACACGAATTTAGATAGGTCAGGCTTGTGTTATAGAAAGAGCTTTATTTAAATGTTAGGCTCAAATATATCAAAAAGTAAGGGGGGAGGAGCTATAGTGGAGAGTTCATAAGATCTTGCACAGAGAAGTATGATTAGGAACAAGTTCCCTTCTGGAGCTAGGCTGTAATGTGATAGTCTTGTTTCCTGGTGGGTAATACCGTTATCCTGGATCCATAATCCTATCTCGAGGAAAACGGGGTTCAGAGTTTTAAGGTGAATATCTTTATTCCAGTGTGTGAGGACACGGATAACCCCATGGAGTTCTGCTCCTGGCATCATCCTACTGGACCACACAGCCTATGGCTTGAAAAAGGTTTCGGAGATCTGAAACATCGTACATTGGGCAACTCAGCCTTCTCTAAAATTGGTCGTCACATGAGGATATTTTAAGTAAAGGAAAACTTTGCAAGAATGAATCCCCAATATTTTTGATCTACCATCATTACAGGACCTTCGCTGAACTCCATACGGTTATCTCGGTCTTCACATCAGAATGAGGGTATTCACCTTAAAACTCTGAACCACATTTTCCTCAAGACAGGATTATGGATTCTAAATAACTGTATTACCCAATAGGAAACAAGACTAACAGGATATATCATATCACTACACAGTCTACCTCCAGACAGGAACTTGACCTAAACATACTTCTCCTTGAAAGATCGTACGATCTTTCTACTATAGCCCCCCTCCTTTTGATATTTTGATGTATTTGAGCCTAGCATTTAAATGAAGCTATTTTTAAACTACAAGCTTGACCTATCTAATTTTTTGTGCCGTGGAACCCCTACTCTTGGTCATTGGGGACCACCAAGCTGTGTTCCTCCTTTCAACTGACCACCTACCTTTCTGCCAGGTGTGCGATCCTAACCACTTACACTGCAAAGGCTGATGAGACTATTTATATGAATATAGACAGGGAGTAAACCTAGAAAGAAATGTCATCTCTAGTTATTAACATTATTACCGGTCTGCAGGGGAATGTTGTTAAGGATATTGGGAGAAAAAATTTTTTTTTTATTTTTACTATGATCCTTTGGATTAACAAAGTACTTTATTGCACTTTTTTTTTTTTTATCCAATAAACTGTGTAATAACGTTAAGCAATGTGTTATTCTCAGATGAACAGCCGTGCCCAAACAACTGGGTCTGCCCATCGAATGTAAGCTGCGACAAACAAACACTCTGCCGCTGCAAAGCAGGATACAGTCAATGTAAGAAGAAGGGCATCATATACTGCAGAGGTGAGTGCTCAGTTCTTTCTGTTATATCTAATCACATGGCTGCTATATTAATCCTATCTTTTTACACATTGTACCTTACTCATCAAAACTGCCTAATGGCACATTCACACGACGGATTTGGATGCTGATTTTGTAGGCGGTTTCCTTGCTGAATTTGTCTCAGATTCATTGAGGCGCTCTATGCGCCATCAATACCAGAGTATAGAGGCAGAAAAATAAGCCTTGGACGATCAGCATCATTATCTCGTTGGAATTCTTTGCTTGCCAGCGCAAAATTTTCAACAAGGAAACAATGCTTTTTAAAAATTGTCATCTGAATGTTCCAACAGTAAGACTGCACTTTTTGCCCATAGCAACCAATCAGAGCTCAGCTTTCCTTTTTATACTACTGTGCGAAAACTGAAATTTAAGCTCTGATTGGTTTCTATGGGCAACAAGGACAGTTTTACTATAAGGCCTCGTTCACACGGCTTATTCTGCCGCGTATTGGCGCCGTACTGCGCGCCGGATTTGCGCTTCAGTACGGCGCCAATCCGCGGCAGCAATTACGGTAATCCACTGCTCTCTTTGAGAACAGGGGAATCCTTTCGCTCCTCCCCCGCTCGGCGAATCCGGGCGCGGGGGGAGAAAGTGCCCATGCACATTATTTACGGCGGACGCGCCGTAAACAATGCATTGTCTATGGGGCCGGGAGCGGCGCCCCCGCTGCGCTCCGGCCCCGCCCCTTATTCACGGCGGATTTGTGCGCTCAATACGGCGCACAAATCAGTCGGGAATAAGCCGTGTGAACACGGCCTTAGACAGTTTTGATAAATGAGGTCCGATGTGTTTTAGAAAGTAAGAGTAAGCCCAATGATTAGGGTTGAAGGTCTTGGGCTATCACTTAGTGCAGGGTTTTCAACTACGGCAAAGTAAATGGGACCTTTTTCAAGTTGACGGGCTGTATTCAGTTTAAATTCAATACAATACAGGTTGCTATGCATGATAAGCATTTTCAATAGTGAAAGGCTGGTGTGTGTGTGTCTTTTTACTTTAATCTATTATTTTACCTTTTCGTAATTTTTTACTTGCACTTGTCTGCATGATTGCTTGATCGTTGTTATAATACATTGCAGTACATGACTGTGCTATAATGTATTATGCCAACTTTCAGTCAGCCTGTTATGAGATGCCCCCAGGCAGGGCCTAGCAGGCCTACTTCTGGCAGGCCAAATAGACATCAGAGCACCGATAGACAAGAGAGGGAGGTTTCTGCCTCTGTCAAATCTTTTACTTGCTGCCATCACTATTGGCCAAGCTCGGCCTGGCCCACAGGGCAGTAGGAAAAACCCCCAGTGAGTTCTTGGGCATGGTGGGCCTCTGGGCAATGTGGGCCACTGAGAATAGAAAACATGGGATTTGGCGCTTTTCTCTGCCATTTCAGGAAGAATGGCAGAGAAAAGGCCAGAAGGCAAGAGGCATGGGCAGTATGTGCAGTCAGGTACAGTAGCTTCAGGACAGGCCCCAAGTACCAGTTCCATTGGTGGGCCCCATAATCAATTCCACTGGTGGGTCCCAAGAATCAACTCCATTGGTGGGCCTCAAAAATTGACTCCTTTGATGGGCCCCTCAGACACATCCAGACACTGCTATTGACTTCAGAATCTAAGGCCAGTCCCAGATAGTTAGATCAGGACCCTAGAATCTCCAAGGATTTCTTGGGAGCTCCCATGACCCATGACAGCCTCAAGTTCCATGCGATTCATGTTTGAGATAGCATAAAATGGGATGTATCAGATTTGCTGTGGATAATTTCCATAGCAAATCTGCAAACAATCTGCAGAAAAAATCCCCCTTTGGTCTGAATTTTTTGGTATGCCTTTTACCTGAATTTAAAAAAAGAACGAAAAAATGTTTGTGAGATCTGCAGTTGGATTTTGTGCTGGTTCACTGGTAATTTAAAACAAGAAAACAAGACATTGTTTGTAGATTTCATTGTTGATATTTATTTCCACTTGAGTGAATGAGGAAAGTCAGCAGCAAAATCAACATGCTATGGAGTTTAAGGGTATGTTCACATGGCGTGTTGGGTCCGTGTGAACATACGCTTTTAGATGCCTATAGTGAACACCATTTTCAGCTCATTTTCTGTACTGTACAGACTGCTTTTAGTTAGATAGCATTTTCATCTCCATAGACATCAATATTTAGAGAGTTTGTTATTGCTGGCTGCATCTTTCCCACACCCAGAAGCTGTTATTTGGCGACATTTTCAGGCTTACATACCACCTAACTCTCATATACATGGATATAGATTATACAGAGGACTTGGATTTGCAAAATTTCATACTCATTCCCAAAATTCAATTTTTACAGTATTGGGGTGAAATTTTTTTTATAACACACCGTCTCCAATTTTCCTATAACAAAAAATAATTCTAAATAGTGGTTGGGTTGGTGAAAATATACTGAGTGGAGAAAAGTTTTTTTGGCAGTTTTGGGGGTGAAATACCTTTCAAATATACCGTGTGTTATTTGCCCTGGTGCAAAAAAGTGAAATGGGGCCACCCCATTACCATGTGCCATTTCCAATACCGGTGTCTTCTTATGTGTCAAAGGGGCTTTTGGGCCCCATCAGGATTCAGAGCCCCCTAGCGTCTGCTACCACTACACCCCCTATAACTACACCCTGCCAGCTGAACCTTCATGTTCCCCATAGGGATGTTCTTGCTGCCACCATATATATATATGTCACTGGGCTACATTAAGTTTCAGCTCCCTTCAAAGATTTTCGATCGGGTTTACGTCTGGTGGCTGGCTAGGCCACTCCAGAACCTTGAAATTCCTCTTACGGAACTGCTCCTTAGTTGCCCTGGCTTGGTGTTTCAAGTTATTGGCCTACTGGAAGACCCAGCCACGACCCATCTTCAATGCTCTTTCTGAGAGAAGGAGGTTGTTAGCCAAAATCTTGTGATACATGGTCCCATCCACCCCTATGCTTCACAGCTGTGACGGTGTTCTTGGGGTTGGACTCATCCTTCTTCTGCCTCCAAACACAGCAAGTGGAGTTGATACCAAAAAATTCTATTTTGGTCTCATCTGACTCATCTGACCTTCTCCCATGCCTCCTCTGGATCATCCAGAAGGTCACTGCTGAACTTCAAACTACCTTGGACATGTGCTGGCGTGAGCAGGTAGACCTTGCATGCCCTCTAGGATTTTAATCCATGACGGTGTAGTGTGTTACTAATGGTAATCTTTGAGACTCTTTTCAGTTCATTGAACAGACCCTCCTGTGTAGTTCTGGGCTGTTTCCTGACCTTTCTCAGAATCATCCTTCCCCCACGAGGTGAGATCTTGCATGGAGCCCAAGACCAAGGAATATTGACAGTCATCTTGTGATTCTTCCATTTTCTAATAATTGCACCAATAGTTGTTGCCTTCTCACCAGACTGCTGCCTATTGTCCTGTAGTCCATCCCAGCCTTGTGCAGGTCTACAGTTTTGTCCCTGGTGTCTGTAGACAGCTCTTTGGTCTTGGCCATGGTGGAGAGGTTGGAGTGTGATTGGTTGAGTGTGTGTTCAGGTGTCCTTTATACAGGTAATGAGTTCAAACCAGTGCAATTAATGCAGATAATAAGTGTAGAGTAGGAGAGCTTCTTATAAAAAAAGTAACAGGTCTGTGAGAGCCAGAATTCTTGGTGGTTAGTAGTGATGAGCGATTACGTTGACTATTGTCATCGGGTCGATAGTCGATATCAGCAATTATCAAGACGATTTCCGATATTCAATAATAGATTATCGCCGATGACCATTAAAGTCTATGGGAGAGGAACAACACCTTCAATTTTCACACCCAAAAAAGGGCTGGAGAAGCTGGAATTAACATCCACAACAGTCAAATGGATACCTGCTAAAATCTTAGGCAACACACTTAGGGTTTTAAAAAGCCACAGAAAAAAGTCACACACCATTCACTATCCCTGTCTTGCACCACAGCCTGACCCTTAAACCTGCATACCCACAAATTAAAAAGTGCAAAGGCAGTAGATTTAAAACCATCTTTTTACTTGAACGGGACTTTGTATCCCTGTCCGGGGCCACAGCATAAACCCCAAACCGCAGCCCCAGTTTAAAAAGTCCCGGAAAAAGGGGTTTTTTTTAAACCCCTTTTTATTAACTGGACATAGACATCCCTGTCCGGGCCAAAACCATGAGCCCCAAACCTTTTCATACCCCAGTTTTAAAAAGTGCCAGAAAAAGGAGTCTTTGAAAAACCTTTTTGTTGAACTGGACATTGACAAACCCTGTCCTGAAACTGCAGATGCCCAAAAAACCTGTCTACCCACAGATTAAAAAGTGCCGGGAAAAAAGGAGTCTTTGAACCCACCATTTATTTGAACTGGACATTGTTTTAATCGCCTGTACCCAGTATTGGGGGATAGTGGAACAGCCGCATTGTTTTTACCATAAAATCTATGTTGATTTTTATTGTAAAGCATTTGTTGCATTCTGGTGTTGGCCAAAAGATGCCACTGTTCTGGAAACTGTTGCATGAAAATGAAGACATGTACAGAGACATGTGACTAGAGACATGGGAAGCGGCCATTTTATTTGGGAAAAGGAGGAAACAAAAGAGAAGGAGGGGGGGAAAATGCGGGCTGAAGATTGACTGCCCCCTTCGGGCTCAAAAAGTGTGAGAACCCCGGGGAAGAGAGGAGTGTAAACTGTGCGCTTAAGCTGTTGCAAAGAAAGACCCACAAAGGAAAGGACCCCTGCAAAGACTGAGGGGACGATACTCGGACAGCGGGGAACTCCCCTAAAGGCAGCAATTTCCGCCAAAAAAAGGAAATCCCCGGGGTAAAAGAAAGCGGCACGCCAAAAAAACTAGGACTGTTGCGGGCCTTTAGTTTTTTTTAGGACAGATTTGGGTTTCAGGCCATAGGTTTTTATACCAACTACCCCCTGAATTCGGGACATTGGATGGGGCTTGTTTATAGCGCTGTTATTTAGCAACCGGGTTCGCATTGAGAGGATTGTTTTTGTGATATTCTGGGGAAGCGGGAGAGCTGCTACATTGTAAGGTCTGTGCCACACCGCCGCGTGCTTTTAAACTGCCCCACACACATTGTTCCTTTTCCCTTGTATGGTATTAAAGGTTTGGGTGTTCCCCTTTTGAACCCCTAGTAGGTAAACTTTTTGTGCTCCAAGGACACACTCTGGCAGCCCCGCTGTGCGGCACAGGGGTTTGGGTCACTACTTGTACATGTGTGTTTGGGGATTTGTTCACAATTTTTTTCGAAAAGTTCAGTAAACTAGGGGTTGTTGAACTGGTGTTGGAGTCGTTTTCCTTCGCCAAAACTTCGCTGTATTCCGGAATCCAAATGGTGCTCGGCTTACAACTTGCGTAGCGGGCAGGATACAGCGACCGTTAGGGACGGGGAGCGACGGGAGGTCTTCCCCGGCGTCACTGGCACCGGCCCAAGCCAAAGTTCGGGGTTTTCCCCATAATGCCCCCCCCCCCAGGGTTATTTCCTGTAGGGTCACTTTTACAATCCCCCCCCAAATTTATGGAAAAAACATGGACGCAGGACTGGACAAAAGGGTGCGTATGCAGTTAAAAAATGTAACCTAGGCCGGAACTAGGGGCGGAGATAGCCTGGGGGCCTTAGAGGGGGGACTTTAAAACGGACAGTGAGGGTACCCCAGTCCGGAGGGACACATGGAAAAAAATATTTCCCTGCTGGAAGGACCCCAAAGGGGGGGCTGCCAAGGTGGGCCCCTGCGAAGCCACTTTTAAAACCGGCGCAAAGAGAGGGTGAGACCCTCATCAGTAAAAAAATGCCCAAACGGGAAAATTTTGAATGAAATAAGGCGGCGAGCCCGGGGCCATGGGGGATTTTTCAAAAGTGGATAATTACTAAGAATATTCATTGGGGGGACTGTAAAATAAACCTTTACGGGAAAATTGCAAGGGGATGACCCCGAATGAACGGGACCGACTTTTTATTGGTTTAAACTTAGGGCCGCTTGGAGAGGGAAAAGAACCCTTCCCCATAATGGTAAACCCCGTCATAGTGCCCAAGAAGCAAGAGCGGGAACTCAGGGTTTTTAACAATGTGGTCCCTTTGCGGACAGAGTTGAGAGAACTTCGGCGGAAGGTCCCAGTTTTAAGGCAAACGGCTACAAACCCAAAATGACCTCACTTCCCAAAAACCCCCTTTTCAGGACAACCCACAGCGGGGCCCACTGAAAGGGGCTCCATCAGCCACGGAGGTTAGGGGGCCTCTCGCTGGGGTTCCCAAACAGTGGGGCCACTCGCCGGGAGAGGTCTTGAACATGTAGGGGGCACACCCCGGGTTAAACTACCGACCGCCGGTACCCGGGGCGCCTGGGTGGTGCACAGAAGTTAAAGCCCATACTGGGGAGCATGACCTCAATGCCAGCAGCCCGTTATGGAACCCGTTTTTAGAAGGGGCCAGAGAGTAGTTTTGCCTGGGTTGATACAGGGTCAGATGCACCCTGAGCCCATGGATTTTCTTTGGGGCCGACCTTTTAGGACATGAGGGAGCCGGAAGAGGGCCCAGCGTCATTGGGCTGACGCAGCCAATAAGGGGGTGAAATGGACGTGAAAAGGAAGCGGATGCAAGCCCGACTGTTGGGGGCAAGACAAGGCAAAAAGGGATGGTTTCTAGGGGATAAACCCATCTCACCGGGGAGGATGTAACACTGGTGAATGTTGCTCAGAGACTGGGACACCATCTCTACAAAAGAGGGACCAAGGTTTTTGGCAGGGGGCCACAGCACCGGGCCCGACTCAAAAGGGCCCCTACAACAGATGGTTAGGAGCTGCAGTCTGCGAAAGAGCCCCACATCCGTGGGGCCCATTGGGCAGGTAAAGGGTCCCGTCGAAAGCCCTGATCAAGACCCCGCCACGACAGAACAGGTTTTAAATGTGCCGGTGGGAGGGGCGGAAGTTAAATGGTGGAAGTTTTTTTGAACCATCTCACGGGAAAGGGGTCCAAAAACCGCCACGGGAGCTGGGGCCCTTGCCACCGGAAAAAAATGGGTGGTACCTTGAGATCCTCAATGTAAAGGACACGATTTAACCATTCCCACAAATATTCTGTTAGCTAAAATTTAAAGTTCCCGGAGGAATCCCGGCGGGAGGACTTTACGCTATTGCCGACAAGAGGGGGGCCTTGACCTATGCATGGGGGCCCCGAAGAGTGAACCTCCAAAGGGAAGGGGAAAAGGCCGAGGATCGGCCCAAAGGGGGGTTGACCTAGGGCTCTTACCCCGGGGGCAACAACAGTTTGGGGAAAGATCCCTTTTTGGGGGAATTTCGGGAGGCGTTCCAAGACATGATAAATTTCGGGTGTGCTTCTTCCTTTGGGCCGAAATCCCTACGGGAAATCATGCCACAGAAAAGGTACCGGCAAACCCCACCCAAGATGTCCCCAGAATAAAAGATATGGGGCCAGCATGCTGGAAAAAAGGGGTTTGATCCAAGAGAGTCAAAGCCCCCCGGGGCTGCCCCGGTGGTTTGGTCAAAAAAAAGATGGAAGTCTCAGGTCTGTTAGATTCCCAAAAAAATAATCCCGGGGGGAAAGTTCGTGATGCCTACCACCCCCAGGGATTGAAGAATCGCTTCCCTCTGGGTTTCATGCAAATTTTTCTCGACTCTCGACTTGGCCCGGAACTGGCAGGTACCAGTGGCTAAGAAGACACCAAAAAGCCCTTTTTCTACCTATGGGGCTCAGAGTTAAAACGGATGCCATTTGGCCTTTTCTAATGCACCAGGGACATTCCAGAGGCTGATGGGCATGTTGGGGGACTTAAATTTGGTCGGTGAGATTACCTGGACATGTAGTGGTGTTCGGGAAATCCTTGAAACCATCTTTTAGAAACTCGGCAGGTCCGGAACGACTCGGACCACGGGGTCAAGATCAAGCCAAGAAGTGTCAAATCTCAAAAGGGATAGAGTACTTGGGGCAGTGGTCACCCGGAGGGGGGACAGCCCGGGCCCCCAGTAAAGGTTGAGGCAGTTCAAAAGTGGGCCCCGGCCGTGTACACTACGAGAGGTACAAGCACCCGGACTGCCGGGTATTACCGAAGGTTTATACCCCCCCTTCGCTCATCTGACAGGTCCCTTTAAAAGAGCTAGTGAAGGTACGGCGAGGGCCCAAAAAATGCCCTATTGAGTGGGGACCACGGCAGCAAAAAGCTTTTGACCGTGAAAGGGGCTACCAGTGCCCGTTTGCCTAGCAAATTCGATACTCCCTTTCTGTTTTATCTGAGGGATCTACATGGGTTTGGGGGCCGTGCTGTCCCGGTCCCGGAAGGGCGAGAGAAGTTATTGCCTAGCCAGTCGGGTTTTTAAGGAGTCAGAGCGCAATCCCGACAATTATAGTCCTTAAGTTGGAACTATTTGGCCCTGGGATGGCCATGACAGAAAGGTTTTTCAGAGTATGACGGTGCAGAGGGACCGTCATAGGACAACAATCCTGGCACATTTTGGGAATGCAAGCTTGGGGCCCTTGAGCAAGATGGGTGGCCCGACTCCAAGTACCAAACCACATTAAATTCCCCAGGGGAAAAAAATGGTAATGCCGATGCCCTCTCTCGGGGTTCCATTAGACTACCATCTCACAGTGTTGACGAAAAGTTAGAAGACACTGAAATGCCCGACCTTGGTCGGTTACCTAGTTTTAGGATGTGGGACATAAGTGGGGGGCGTCGGGATGCCGATGGGTTTGGAAAAAAACAGTGGCTATTGCAGAGGGGGCCAAATGGTTGCACAGATATACGGAAGGTGAAGGGGTGGGTCCGGGCTGGGGCTGCCCCACCAGAAGGGGGGGGCCCCTACCAGGAGGGGCAAATCTGTTGGGCAGTGGGATAAGCTGATGTTTCCCGGGTCTCCTGTGCCGGACCATCTACTTACAAACAGAGTTGCAGCACCACAACAATTTTATCCCCATGTCATTGGGCCCCAAGGGGCCCCGGGAAACTCATAGAAAAGGGGCCCCATTTTGGGAGTGACAAAAAATATAAAGGGGGTTCAACGACTAGTGTATGCTCTGGGCTTTTTAAGCTGGGTTGAAGCTTGCCTGAATTTTCGTACCCTGTTTTTGGTTAAATAAGAGCACGAACAGCGAGCCCCGTTCAGACAATCCCGGGCATCTGCGCCCCTAAACTCTTGTTATTGACTAGGCAGATTGGGGACTCTACCTTGGGGTTTTACTGTTTGGTAAGACGACCATTTCACAAGTAGCGGTGGCTTTCCCCACTGGGATAACTGCAGAGTTGCTGCTGAGGCGGCTGCAAGCACTTTTAACAGGGGTTTGGGTGCCCAAGAGGAACATTTCCCACCCGGGGGGATGTTTCCAAGGGGGTATAATGAGCGAAAAGTACCAGTTGTTGGGATTGAGCGTTCCCCAATACTCCGTATCATCCGCAGGGGAAAGGGGCTTGTGAGCGGTTTTTAACCCCACCCCTTTTCCAGATGCTGGGATTTGGGAACCAGAAGGGTAGGGGGCCTGAGTACCTGCCTGAGCTGGTGGGCCTATAACAATAGGGGGCACAGTACCCCAGGTTACTCCCCAACATGCGAAGTTCGGGGACTGGGTCAAGAGATTGAGGATCTTCACATGCCCAGTCCGACACACCACCACCGACGTCCACGGCTGGCCCAGGAAAAACCCCCGCCCACTGGGATGGGCCAAGGTTTTAGGGGAGGTCTGAAACAAGTGGTGCACCCTAACCCCCAGCCCGTGCAGAGAGACAGTTTTTTCCCCAGGTGATCGCGCATGGTCAGGGTAAGGGGGATCTGGGAATTGGGTGGGAGGTGGGAGGGGGTCCCATATGTGGTCAGAGAAGGGGGGACCCCGCCATCCCAGTTACGAGGTAGAAACCGATAGGGACAGGGGGCCGATCCGAAATCGCACAGAAATTTTAGGCGCTGTGATTTTTTAAGTGGAAACTACGCCCAAGACCTACCCCTGTCCAGCAGCCCCCTTAGTTTAGGGAAAGGTGGGCTTTCAGTTCCGGTGCAAAAAGGGTTTTTCCACTGTGTCAACTTGCCCCCTAGAGAAGAGGGGGAGCAAAAGGTCTCCCCCCAGAGATGCGCCTGAAGCCCCCACCTATAGCCCCAAAGTAGGACACCCGGTCCCCGCTGGGGGTACCCCCCCAGCTCTATGCGCAAGGAGAGTTTGTGTGGGGAGGGTTGTCGAGGACGCCAACTTTTAGTGGGGTGGTTGTGGGATAGTGGAACAGCCGCATTGTATTTTTTCCATAAAATCAATGGTGACATTTGAAAGGGATCGTTGCATTCGGTGTTTGGGCCCCAAATCCACTGTCTGGAAACTGTTGCATGCAAATGATAGACATGTACTAGAGACATGTGATAGAGACATGTGATAGGACATGAGGGAGCGGCCTTTTTTGTTGGGAAGGGGAAACACAAAGAGAAGGCAAGGGAAAGATGCTGGCTGAAAAATTGACGCTTCCTTCGGGCTCAAAAAAGTGTGAGAACCCCAAGAGAGAGGAGTGTAACTGTGCGCATTTAAGCTGTTGTAAAAAAAAGACCCACAAAGGGAAAGGGGCCCCCTGCAAAACTGAGAGGACGACTACATCTTGGGCAGGGAGGGAACACACCTCAGAGCAAAAACTGGGCCCCCTCGAAAAGGTATACCCCGGGGGCAAAGAAAGCGTGGGACGCCAAAAAACTAGGATGGTGCAGGCCTTTAGTTAGTTTGGGGCAGATTTTGGTTTTTAGCCATAGGTTTTCCCAAATACGCCCCCCCGATTCGGGACATTGGATGGGGGTTGTTATAGCGCTGTATTTAGCAACCGGGGTTTGCATGTGAGAGGATTGTTTTATGGTATATGTCTGGGAAGCGGGGGAGCGCTACATTGAAGGTCTGTGCCACCCCGCCCCTGCTTTTGAACTCACCCCACACGATTGTTCCCGTCCCTTTTAAAGGGATTAAAAAGGTAGCGGGTGTTCGGCCTTTCGAACCCCTGAGTAGGTAAACTGATTGTGCACCAGAGGACACACCTCCAGCGCCTGGCGGGGACAGGGGGCCTTGGTATTCTTTGTACATTTGTTTGGGGGATTGTTACAATGCTTTTTGAAAATTCAGTAAACATGGGTTTTTTTTTTGAACTGGTGTTGGAGTCGTTTCTTTTGTCCGTAACTTCGCTGTATTCCGGGGAAACCTACCTCGGTGCTCGGGCTTACAGTATGACCATTAAACCCGCGACCCACAGATTAAAAAAATGCAAGAAAAAAAGTCTTTGAAACCCCCATTTTTTGTTGAAGGACATGACTAATCGGTTTTCCGTACCGCAGAATACCATTAAAAACCGTCGCCCCCCAGAAAAAAAAGGCCCAAAAAAAAGGAATCTTTGAACCCCCTTATATTGAATGGACATTGACTAAAATCTGTCCCCGTACCACAGCATAGCCCCCAAAACCGTCTGACCCCCGTTTTTAAAAAAAGCCAGAAAAAGGGGTCTTTGAACCACCATTTTAGTTTAATTGGGCATTGACTATATCTGTCCTTGTACTGCAGAAATGACCATTAAATCTGTCTGACCCACAGATTAAAAAATCCCGGGAAAAAAAGAGACTTTCAACCACCTTTTTAGTTGAACTGGACATTGACTATATCTGTCCAGGGCCACAGCATGAGCCCCAAACCTGCATGACCCACAGTTTAAAAAATTGCCGGAAATAGAGTTTTTGAACCACCATTTTAGTTGAACTGGACATTAAACTATATCTGTCCTGTACCGCAGAATGACCATTAAACCTGTCCTGACCCACGGATTAAAAAGTGACGGAAAAAGGAGTCTTTGAAACCACCATTTTAGTTGAACTGGACATTGACTAGACCTGCCCCTGGGTAACCTACATCTGTCAAGTCTTCCTGTACCTCCCTTGTACAATTCAGAGTAATATTGTAATCAGCTATTTTGTACATGCCAGTTTTTTTAGTAGTTTAATTCTAGAAAACCCCATTTTTTAAAATAGGATGGAATCCCACCACGTCTTTGTTTCTCTTTTTTTTATTGTATTAAATGGGTTGTCTCACTACAGGGATTGCTACTATTTTAAATATCTTGCAAAAACAAGTCATTTTGCAATATTTTGTCCAAAACATTGGGCCTATCTATTCCTTTTTTGACAGCACCAAACCCCCCTTGGAGCCACTTTTGACAAATTTTGAAGAACAATTGGGCTGTTAAAAAGCACATTTTTAGAATAAGACCTGTAGTATAGCTCATTTCCACAGGGAAAATGCCCCCAAAAATTCAAAACATGACCCTTGAGCCACTTTTTACAATTGTGAAGAACAAATGTCTGTTAAAAACCACAAATTTTTTAGAATAGGACCCGTAGTATTGCTGCATTTCAAAGCAGCATGACCCAAAAAATTATAAAAATGACTTCCAGCCACTGTTTAAAAATTTTGAGGGAGAAATCCACCTAAAAGCCACATTTTTGTTCCAAAGGGCCCGATTCTAGCTGTACTCACAGCAACAACCCCAAAAAATTTTTAAAATGACTTTTTCACCACTGTTAAAAATTATG